>VXAZ01003885.1:496011-573674 GCA_013399875.1 Gymnorhina tibicen
CGCCCGCCGCCGCCGCCGGGCGGGGACGAGCGCGGGCGGCGAACAAAAGGCGGCGGAGGGAGTGGGGGGGAGGCGGGGGGCGGCCGTGCTGGCGGCAACAGCGACCCCTCCGCCCGCCCGGAGCCGCACGATCCCACCCTGCCACCGCAGCCCGGAGCCCCGGCATCCCCGATGGATAGGGGCATCCCAGATGGATGGGGGCATCCCCGGGGTGAGGGGTCCCCCCCGGGTGTCTTCAGCAACGCGTGTCCTTTGGGGAACCATGACAGGGAAGGCTCCCCCAGCGGGTCCCTGGAGCATCCCTGGGGACAGGGGTCCCCTCGCGTGTCCCCTGCAGAGCAGGTCGCTGGGGTACCCCTCTGGAGGAGGGTTACTCCGGGGCATTCCAGTTCCTGGGACACCCCTGAGGGTAAGTGTCCCGCAGGACAGGTCTGGGGAAGGAGGTCCCCAGGGTGTCCTGAGCAGTGCGAGTCCCCTGGGTGTCCCTGTAAGCGCAGGTCCTCCGGGGTAGTCTCAGAGGTGAAGGTCCCCGAGGAACACTGAGGATGACGGTCCCCTGGGGCACCACTGTCACTGCAGAGCATCCTCGGAGCTGGAAGTCCCCCATGTGCCCCGTGGGTGGGAGGTCCCTGGGGCCCCTCTTGGTGACGATCCCCTGAGACACCTCCGCTCCCCGCCACGCTGCCCAGGGCCAGCCCCAGCTGCCTTCCCAACAGTTGGAGCGCGCACAGTGCCTCTCCAGGGGGAAGCCTGGAGCAGCGAGTGCCTGTTCAAAACTGCTCCCACCCACCCGCCGCGTCTGTCGTACGTTACCGACCGGCCCCAAACCCACCGCAGAGCATCCAAAGGCTGAGTTTGAAAAATGCTCCTCGGCTGCATTTGTAAAATGCTCCTCTGTGCTCTCCCGCGCGGCAGCACGGCCGCCGTGGCCTCAGCACGGGAAGCGATGCTCTGCTGCATCATACAGACCCTGGCACCCCCTGGCTGCTCAGTTTCCATTTTTAATGCTAGGCAGCACAGCCCCAAGGCAGCGGCTTCTTTTGCCCAGGGGCGAACCCGAGCCTGGCCGAGGGGCAGAGCCCTATGCACGTCTCAGTGGTATCCTGCCCAAAATAAACACACGCGGGGTTTATTAGAGGATTGCTCAACACCCGTCTCTGTTCAGCTCACAGTCCCCTGCCCTCCTCCCCAAGCGCCAGGCACCCTCTGGACACGGGCTGGGATTGCACTCCTGCTCTGCCCCAAGCCAGCTGTGCATCCCGCACAGGAAAACCCAGGCTTTTGTTGCAGGTATCACTCCCTGTGGCTCGTGGCCTGAGCAAGCGCTGTAATTTGGGGTGTGCCTCTGGCCACGGCTTGCTGAGCCCCCCCGTGAATGCCGAGGTGGTGTCTCCAGCCTGTCAGCAGCTTAAGGGGGGTGTGGGTGGAATAAGGGACCCCAGGAACATGAGAGGGGCTCCGTGTCCCAGCCCCACACTGCAGTGCAGCCACTGCACTGGGAAAGGAAGGTTCCTGGGCATCCTGCCCTTTCCAGGATGAATCGCAGCCACAGGTGCCATTTCCCAGGCTCTGGCACGTTGCCTGACACCACACCTTGTAGGAAAGCAGGCTGAGCAGTCCCAGGTCCTGTCCCACAGCACAGGGAATGAGGAATGGATGGATGGATGGATGGATGGATGGAGGGGGGCACGGCCCTGCCCTTCTGTACGTGCTGCAGAGCAGCCCGTGCCCAGGGCTAACGGGAAGGCTGCTCTCCCCAAGGCTCGCAGCATCATTAGCAGCGCTGTGACTCAGTCCTGCTGCATGACTGCACATGCCCCTGAGCGGGACGGCAGGCCCTGACCGACCAGCGCTGCGCTCATTAATGAAGATCATTAGTTTTGCTCCGAGCAGTGGCTAATTGCGTAACACCGGGCACACGGTGGGCTGCCCTCGAGGAGCCGCACAGCTGCAGCGGAGCGAGGGATGAGCGCAGCGTGTCCGCAGCCTGGTCCTTGGGAACAACCCCCAGGATGCCATAAGGAGGGACACGACATGTCCCCAACTCAGCCTGGGGTTGAGCACAGAGTAAAAAGGCTTTCCCAGAGAGCAGTCTCCCTGAGGGAAGCCCGCCTCCTAGGATTTGTCAGCTCTCATCACTCACAGCCCTCTTGCTTGAGCTGGGGACTCATCCCTGCTCTCCCAGCCTGGCTCTGGCTTGTCCCCACTCCTGTCCAGGTGGCCTTGGATTGCTGTACCTGTATTGGGTTTGTGTGGCCAGGTTTTGGTAGCAGGGGGAGGGCTGTGGGGGTGGCTTCTGCGAGAAGCTGCCGGAAGCTTCCCCCATGTCCAGCAGAGCCAATCCCTGGTGGCTCCAAGCTGGCTGTAAACCTGGCCGTACAAACCCAATATAGCACCCAAAATGGGACATGAATCCCATCACAGCGGGGTGTGCATCCAGCGGTACCTGTGCATCCCCGCAGGCATATTGGATCCCATCATCTTTGCAGAGCTGGCAACAGGCTTTGGAGGCAGGTGAGGGCTGAGCCAGCCCCGTTCTGGGACTGCTGCCCACGGGAACACGGCTCAAAGACAGGAACAGGTTTGGGGTGGAAGTGAGAGGGATATTAACAGACCTCAGAACATCCCCTGGGGCTGGAGGCAATGCAGGCAGCCAGGGTTAGAGCTGAGCCAAGGCTGCCCTGGGCCGGGCGCCTGGCCCTGTGCTCACCATCATCACCCTGGCACTGCCACGGAGATGTGCTGGAGGGGACAGAGATGTGGCCGGGGCCGTGCCAACTGATCTCATTGATGGTCTGTTGCAGTGGTCGGTCCTGAACTAGTTGTTCCCAGGAGAATTATTCAATAAATTTGAATTAAATGCGGGCAGGCGGCTTTCTGAAGCCTCTGAAAGGAAAGCAATGAGCTTAACCAGCCCCCTGGGCCCTCGGGAGGTCTGGCTGGCAGCCAGCCGGAGCCAGGATCCGGTGCATCCCTGAGCAGTGCCGAGGGAAAGGTCTCCTCACCGGCGTCGTGCTGCTGGAGATGGGGCTGGGGCTGAGCAGGGTCCTCTCAGCCACCCAGCCCGTGCCAGGGGTCACCAGGGCCTGAAAAGGGGACACAGGAGAGGTGGCCAGAGGCAATATCCCCCTGCTGCACTGGAAGGTGCTGGGTCCTGGCACAGGGACACCAACCCTGCAGATCCCAGCTGTCATCTCCGGAGCCACCAGCCCAGGGCTTGCACCGGAGTCAGTGGCACCACAGGTGTGGGCAGAGGCAGGAGCACCCCAGGGGTTCAGGGGGACATAGCCAAAAACCTGTGTCCCCAGTGCAAAGGGCACGGCCCAGGGGAGAACCAGGAATCAGCAGCGAGGGTGCACACCCGAACACCGTCCTGCATCAGGCCCTGGGCTCTGCACACTCCCTGCTCCTTCTCTGGCTCTCAGTGGCAGTGCTGGCTTCTCTCCAGCCCTCTCATGAGGCTGTCAGGTGCATTTTAGGGTGCTAAAAGCCTTGTACCAAAGAGCAGCAAGCCCTGGGGAGTGGCAGGAGGCAGAGCCTGAGCCCTCCGTCTCCAAGTGTGCAGACAGACCCAGTGAACCTGGCCCAAGCTGTGTCGAGCAAAGCCAAAACCCCCCTCCCTTCAACTGATGATCCTACAATTTCTTAGGGAAAAAAGATTCAGAAATGGTTGCCACGCTCAGCCAAAATGCAGCATTCCCCTTGTTTGAACACTGTTTGCAGCTGCTCTCCAGCACTCTGTACAGACACTCACACGCTGTTTGAATGACAAACACCCCAAGTGCATTATTTTTAAACACCTACATGCATTGTTTACTGTCAGAGCCTGCTCCCCCCTCTCAGGGCTGCTCCCACTAAGGGGATTTTTGCTGCCAGGGAGGGTCCTGAATAGGGACACGCACCTGAGGATCCCAGGGGAGGCTGTGGGAGCACAGGGGACTGTGTGTGGCCTGCCATGCCATGTTCACACCTGGGGGGATCACTTTGCTCTCCAGCTGTGGCACATCTGCTTGCAGAGCTGCTTAACGTGATGTTGCATTGAGGATGGTCTGCGGCAACCATAGCAACGGGGCTGCCTTGGGTTTCCACCTCCCCCAGCAGAAATGATACTGATTTCTCCCAAATTTGCTGTTGCCTGAGAGATGCCAGCAAAAACCTCTGGCCAGGCAGGAGACAGGGGCTGATCTGCCCCTGGGAAGGTGCCCAGGCTGAGGCTCTGATGTCCCCTGTCAGGTGAGGACGCTGGTGCTGGGCCCAGCGAGCAGCTCCAGAGGCTCCAGCCAGTCCCACCTCCACAGAACCTGAGCTGCGTCCCAAACCCCAGCTCTCCCCATCCAGCATCCGTGGGGTGGGAAGCACTGCTTTTCTGCCCCTACAGCTTGGATTCCACAAGAGGAAGGAGGAAGAACCAGACATCCCAACATCTCTGGGCTCAGCAGCAGCCTGTGGGCAGGCAGCAGCGCTGTACAGCAGAGCACGATGGCATTGCCCTCTGAAATGGCTGCTGGCGTTTGGAGATGGAGGCCCTGGGTCCAGGAACGGTCATGAGGATTTAGGGTGTCAGAGCAGCCCTCCCAGATGCTGAGGGCACCTTGGGATAAGGGCAGCACCCGGTTTCCATGGCACAGCACAGGCTTCTCACTGACCTGCAGCAAAGGATTAAAAAACTGCAGGTTCAGGGAAAGAACCAAACACGAGACACTCTGGGCTCTCCTTCCCTGGCCCTGAGCTGCACCCACTCCTGGGCCTGCCAGGATCAGGCTGCTGCAGCACGCACTGCTCTGCCACCAGCCTCTCCCTGAGCCAATCCCACCTCCCAGCACTTTGGACTTTGCAGCTCACACTCTCCTGTCATTATGGTTCCTCACTCAGCCCTCAGAGCAAGCCCAAGAGCTTCCCAGAGGCCCCCAGCCCACCCTTCCCTCCCCTCCAGACACAGTCCATGTAGGCTCTGGGCTGTTTTGCTGCTGCTCAGTGCTCCTGGGACCCGCTTTGGGGAGGAAGTGGGGGGCTCTTGCTTTTGGGGTACAGGTCACCACACCGAGGTCCATCCTGCCCTCCCCTTGCCCAGCTCTGCTCTCCCACCCCCTGGGCAGTCTGGCTGTGCAGGGACAGCAGTGCAGGACCCCCCAGCCTGGCTGTCCCCAGCGCCAGGGACACGGCAGTGTGGTGGGATGGGGATGCTCAGGAGCAGAATCCTGCTCCAGGAGCCCAGCACAGCACTCAGCACATCCCATCCAGAGCACAGCACTCAGCACATCCCACTCACGCGGGACCAGGGAAGTGCCACTGCGCTTCCAGGACCTTGGCAGGTCCTGGGTTTGGTTACCGTGGTCCAGGAATGGCTGTGGGAATTTAGGGCATCAGAGTGGCCTTAGAGGTGCTGAGGGCTCCCCCAGCTCAGCTTTCAGGGGCTGCTGTTTGGGAGAGGGACAATGGCCACGGGCCGGGCGGGTCCCCTCACCCATGACTCTCCTCCTGACGCAAAAGCCCAAACCAAGCCGAGCCCCTTAACAACGAAGTTCTGCAAAAATCTCCAAATCGGCGTTTTCTGCCCCATTTCTGCTGGGCGGGAGTTGTGGGGCTACATCGCCACCTGGTGACCACAGGGAACAGCGCAGCCGCCTGTGCGCTGCTCCCGGGAATGGGGAAAAACGGGGGAAAAAAGGAAAAAAAGGTAAAACCGGTTTTCAGCTCTGCAGACACAGCAGCGTTATAGAAGTACGCTTACAAATCATTATCCATATAAATGTTATTATGTTTACCTTTATACATCGAAGTGATACAAAGTTCCTTCAGACTTTATCCAGTGTTTAATTTAAATTTTGTATTCCTGGGCCAGATACCTTCAGTGCTTTCGTGCCTTTCCCTTGGAGCAGGGAGCGGCAGAGACCGCGGCTGTGCTCCAGCCCTGCCCGGGGCACTCCAGCCTGTTTAGGGCACTACCAGCAACATGTTAGCAGGACAAAAAGCCTTCCCTCAGCTCCCATCCCGCTGGTGGGCTTGTGCAAGGAAAACTGACACTGCAAAGACTGGCCTCATAGTTAAAGGTTACAAATTATTTTATTTTTTTTTCCTGGATACCCAATAGCGCGTTTTAACAACACCACAAATGTAAAACCCAGTCAGAGCTGAGAGCACAGGTGTCCATCTCCCCTACAGCCACCAGAGACACCTGAGGATGTTCACTCAGGGGTCCAAGCTAGGGAGGGAGGAAGGAAGGACAGCAATTCAACCAAAAGCTTGAGAATACATAAAGAAAACCATAAATGAGTTCTTTCCTTTTGTTAACCTGGCCACTGAGAAATTACAACCTCCTGCTATGTGAAAATTTTCTGAGTTTTCATTGACGTAAAGACCACAAACTGCCTTTTAAGAAGTCTCCAATATGCATAACAAGCTTTTAAATAATATATCTGTCAGAAATGAAAGAAATAAACCATCAAAGCCTGAAGTTTTACCAACATTCTGAAGCCATAGCGGTGTTCTGCAGCTATAGCAGAAGCTCCGACCCCAGTGCCAGCCCAGCTACACTTGCACTCACCCTTCAGAAAAGAGTTTGCAGTGAGAAACCTGCAGGTTTGGGCAGGACTTGAACAGTGATAAGGAAGAGAGCTACTGAAACCATCAGTGCTGTTCCAAGGAAAGGTCTCCTAAGAAAAGCAAAAACTGCACTTTGTAGCTTTAAAAATAAACTGTCAACATTTAATAGTTGGATAGAGACAGCAAGTGATTGTCAAGGAGAAAAAATCACTTTTGTTTAATTTTCGTTATGATTCCCAAGGTAACTTGGCTTTCTCTGTCAGCTGCACTGACCATTATGGGGGCTCAACTCACCCAGGCAGGGTCTCTGCAGGTTGCCCTGAGAGCACCTGAACTCCCAAAGAGCCTCACCTGGGACCCCACTCCCATCCTCCACATGTAGAGCTGGAGTTCTATTGAAGTGCAAACCCTGGCTCCTCCTCTCAGTTCTTGCCTGTGGCAGTTTCTGGGCTGGTTTCTCTCTTGTAGCCATTCAAAGTTGATGCTGTGAGGGAATTCCTCTGCAGTCTTTATCCACCTGTGCTGTTTTCCTAGAAGACAGTGGGTGTTGCAGTTTGCTAACTGGTGTGTGAACAGCCACCTTTGCACACAAAGGAATTGTTTGCAGCTGCCAAGTGTTTCCCGCCCTACCACGGCTGTGTGCCGGCGTTATTCCTGTGGAAAGCCCTAGGGAAGAGCTGTGTTTCAAGGAGCATTTTCTCTACTAGGAAATACAGCCCTCGATGGGGAAATTCCTGTGGCTGCTGTGCTGCTGCTCCCCTGTTTGGTGAGCCCAGGGACAGGCTGGCTCTGTCCCCTGTGGCTGTGATGCACATCCTTGGGTAGCTCATCCTGGCTGCTTTGGCTTGGTGTCAGTTTGGGTGACCAGAGAGCTTGCTCAACCTGGCCTTCCTCTGGAGAAAATCGGGGTACAAATTCTAAGGGCTCAGAGAAGCAGTGAATGGTTCTCACATCCCTCTGGGTGAAGCTCTTTGTGCTGATCAGGCTCAGGGAGAAACTTTCTGTCACCTTGTGGGAAGGGAAACGGGCTGGGACTGCAGGCTGGGCCAGCAACTTCCTGCAAGGAAGAAGAGGAGTGAGGGTCTCCATATGTGAGGGAAAAGACTGGCTGGATGTGCAAAGCAAGCCAGAAACTTTAAATGAGTTGTAAATTTAAATATTGCAAGGAGGCCTCTTTGATCAAGTGAGGGGGCCTTTCACTGCTCCGTTCCCTGTGCCCTGGATGTACCATGCCCTCCTCATCTTTCAAACCCATTTCATGTGTTGTTTAAAGACTGTTTCTAATTAGCAGAGCTCGGACAGCAAAATCCAGAGGAGAGCCAGTGCAGAGACCAAACCCTCAGAGTTCAAGGGGATTTAGCCCAGCCAAAAATGGATGGCACACTTAGAAAATTCTCCTGAATTCAGTTTTGATCAGTCTGTGCCCCAAAGTGCTTGCATTTGGAGTACGAGGAAGGCTCTGTCTTCGGCAATTTGAGTCGTGACACTTCTCCTTCACCTCTCTAGTGGCTGGGTCCTGCATCCCTGCAGGAGCAGTGCTGGAAATGTGGCTGCACCTCTTTGGCCTCAGCTGCTCTCTCCCAAGCTCAGCAGCTTTGTGTCAGGTCACTATTAACTGGGAGAGTTGGGATTTCTCGGGATGAGTGCCTCTTCAGAAATAAAACTTACACAGGCTTAGCTTTTTCTTGAGAGCCTGAACAAAATGGGATTTTTAAAAGTTTTAGTCATTGTAGAGCCTTCAGAGTGTGTCGTATCAGTAAAGCCAAGGCAGCTTTTAAACAGTGGAACAGATCCATGTTGAATAAGAAACAGGCAGTCAATACAAGGCAGATTCTCAGTTTATTTACAGCCTAACCTCTGGGTTGCCTGTCTCAGCTCTGGTTTTCCATCCTGTCCCCCTGGCACCTGGTCTGTGCAGTGTGGGAAGGTCACGTTGATGCTGGTGGCAGGGGACCGGCCAAGGTGAGGTGCCTGCGGTGTTGTCTGCCCTGAAGGTGGCAAATGAAGCTCCTGTAATGAGCTGGCCGGGGCACAAGGGCACAGCCACCACCCCCGGATGGGCTTGGAATGGCTTGGCTCTGAGCAGCAGCCCTAATTACTGCTCATTAATGGAAAACCCATTTCAGTTTAATTGCTGAGAGTTTGTGCGTCTGATATAGAGGGTCTGGTCTCGGATCTGCTCCAAGCAGGTCCTGCAGTCCACGGAGGAACTTCAGCCTCCCATCTGGTCACAGCAGATTTTGAAATGTGATTGAAGCTTTTCTATGTTGGGCTTGAATTCCCAAAGATCCGGATGCCAACAGAAACCCTTTCCATCTTTGCCTCTTAGCCACTTTTCCCAAAAAACAAAGCCTAAGCCAGGCTTGATTACAGTGAGTTTGAGGGGTGGAAGCACTGGGAAGCTGATGGGCTGATGGAGTGATAAATGAGTTAATAAGTGTTGGTCAAAGCCCATGGGAGTGGACCCTTGGAATGTTTTGGGAGGTTTCAGCTTGCAGCTGTCTCCCTGTGCAGGCAGGTCAGACTTTCCTGGGTGGAAACAGCACAAAATGCTCGTGGCTGAGACAAAAATCTGTGCAAAACAGGCTGCAGGACATGAACTAAAAAAACCTCACTGCAGGGGCTGGTTCCTTCAGGGGACGGAGAAAGCAGTGGCGTGAACCTGGGCTCTGCCCTGCTGAGCCCCTCAGGCGTGGAATCGCCCTGCTCCTGACTCCTGCAGAGCAAAGATCATCTGGTGCGGACGGGGAGGATGGAGAAACCACTGCAGAATCCTCTGTCTGCCGGTTCCCTCTTCAGCCAGGCCCGAAAGGACAGACAGACGTGTTGGCTCTGCTCCCTGCGCCTGCTCCCGGCTGCGGGCTCGGTGTGCACAGGGCTTTCCAAACCATCACCGACAGCTCACTCTCTCTGTTTGCAAAAATAAATCATCCTGGACGTCGGCTCAGCAGGACACCTGGAAGCTTAATGGCTGCCTGACACACCACGTTTCCAGCGTGCTGGTGTAAATGGAGCTCATTAATAACCCTCCAGGGCTGGGATCTGGAGGAACTGGAAGCTCCTACAGCTCCAAGCTGAACTCCGCTTTTTGGGTACGGGGGTGGGAGGTGCAGCCAAACATCTGGGGCTCCTGCCTCTGAGTGCAGGCTGCTGCTCCCAAAGGGGGTTCCCAGAGCTGTGAGATGTGGAGGGGAGAGGCATTAGCTGCTAATTTGATGTGCTTTATGTCAAATGTTTGCAGCAGAGAACAGCTGGTTGCTACTCCCACTGTTCTCTCACTGCAGCGTTGGCTGAGAAGGGTGAGAGTTGCTAAAAAGAGTGATAATTTTACTAAAGATGCAGCAGAAGATGTTTTTATGGGATATCTGTGGGGAGGCCCACCAGGGAAAGCAGTGCTATTGAAATAGGCTCTGGTGATGCTTTTCTAGCAGGTGAAGGCACTGGCTGGGTGTCTCCACGCCCGTGGTGGGACTGAGCTGGTGGCCTGCAGCACCCCGGGTTGGGAACACTGTTTCTCCTCTGGTTTTCCTGGTATCATGCACATCTGCAGCCGCAGGCAGGCTGCTGAGACAGAAATCATGCTTTTTCCATATAGAAAATAAGTTAATTTTAAAATGGTTTTTAACGTGGTGATTCCACATTCCAACGTGCTCTCCAGGAAACCTCAGGAGGAAGGACAAGCTCCAAGTTAGGCCTGGCACATTCTCTGGGCAGGAACCTCGCCTATATCCAGAGTCTGGACCCCTCTTCCTTGACACCCAGCAGTGCTGTCGTGGGAAATCTTGTAAATATTGGAAAAAATCATCCCAGCAATAGCTGGTCCACTTCAGTCATGGTCTCCAAAAGATGGAACCACAATCACAAATGTGTTTTTGAGATGATGAAAACTTTCTCTGCTCTAAGCTTCTCTTACATATCCTTCAGGCACATGGTTTTGGGCCCACTGAAAGATCTCCCAGACCGGCCAAAGAGAGATTTTATGAAACTTTCTTCTGGCTTTGGGGATTCTTTTCAGGGATATTTGAGGTTGCAGCTGAGTTTGTGGAGGCTTTGCCAGCTCTTGGACACTGGAAGGGGAGAGGGGCTTGCATGGGCTCTTCTCTCACTGATCCTGTTGTGAGAGCTGAGCAGGGAGCCCTGGAAGGTCTTATGTGAAGGGTGGAATTGCAATAGAGACTTCACAGATGGGCTAAATCATTCAAATAATTCAATAAGTCAATAATAATTCATATAATTCAATAGTTCAATAATTCAGTTTGGAAAAGCCTTTTAAGTTTAAGTCCCACCATTCACCCAGGACTGCCAAAGCCACACTAAACCATGTCCCTAAGCACCACATGTGCATGTTTTTTTTAACATTTCCAGGGCTGGTGATTCCATCACTGCCCTGGGCAGCTGTTCCAATGCCTGGCAACCCTTTCAGTGAAGAAATTTTTCGTAATATCCAACCTAAACCCCACTGGTTCAACTTGAGGTCGTTTCCTCTTGTCCTGTCACTTGTCAGCTGGGAGAAAAGACCCGGATTTCTTTGGAAAGACCCAGGTGCATTTCTGCACTTCTGCTCCTGGAAAGACAAACTCGGGGTGAGGCGGTGCCATGGAGGTGCTTCCCTGTCACTCCTTGATGTTTTGGAGGAAGCGCTGCCAGCCCTGCAAAGATGCAGCGTTTATCCAGCTGTGCAGAGACTTGGAGCTGTGGGAAGAGCAGTGGGATTCTTGGAAGTGGATTTATTCCAAGCTGGTGGTTTTGCTGGTGGGTTTTTTCAAACTGCAGCCTCCCACGAGATGGTGCTGTGGGACAGGGGACACTGTCACTGAAACACGACTGCGGGGCCCTCTCTGCTGCTTCTGGGTATAACAGAAAATTAATTTGTGGCTTTGTCAGAAACTGAAGATTTTCTTTGCAAAGTCTCTTCGGGGAGAAAAATGGGGAGTGAGTAACATCAGCTGCGGCTGGGAGAGTCCCTTGTGCAGGAAAACCCAATCAGAGGGAGAGTAGTCACCAAATCCCACGAAACAATTCACAAATGGCACCTTGTGCTGAGCCCCTTTTCACTCAGAAATTAGTGCTGCTGATGTTCTGCTCAATCACAGAATCACAGAGGGGTTTGGGTTGGGAAGGGACCTTTCAGATCATCCAGTCCCCCCCCTGCCATGGGCAGGGACCCCTTCCACTGTCCCAGATTGCTCCAAGCCCCATCCAACCTGGCCTTGGACACTTCCAGGGATCCAGGGGCAGCCCCAGCTTCTCTGGGCACCCTGTGCCAGGGCCTCACCACCCTCAGAGGGAAGAATTTCTTCCCAATACCTCTATCATTTTAAAGCCATTCCTCCTGCCACTGCAGGTGAAAAGGAAGCCCATCTAATGTGTGAGGAAAGCTTTGAACATATTATTAATAGTTTAATAAAATAGATTGTTACAGAAAAATAATTCAGTTAAGGTATTTATACATGCACTTGGCTTTTGCCCCTCTTTTGGGGGGGTTTATGCTCATCCCTTCCTCGTTCCCCTGGCTCTTGATGTTGGTGGTTTCACTCTGGGAGAAGTGAGGGATGTCACAGCAATTTGTCAGTGCCTGAATCCTTTGCTAAGGCTATGATGTTTTCAGTGGTGATTTTGGTTTTCTTGCCCTGGGTCAGTTCTTTGTTTGCTGACACACCTTTACACCTTTGCTCTTTCTTTGTTGACCAAGGAAGCCTTCAGAGCGCTGCTGCTTCCTTCACGGTCTGCAGCTGAGTGATGTCTAAATTGATCCCACGCAGTGGCCTTTTCATGTTTTAGTTGCTGATTCTGCCTTCTCTGCCACTCCTAAACCCAACCCTGCCCAGCTCCAGGTCTGCGTTTCTGTGTGTGACCATTACTGAGCTGTTTGCAGTCCCCAGTGCCAGCCTGTGCCCCGGCTCCTGTCACCCACTGCCCTCTGTGCTGCAGCCCACGGCTCTGTCGCAGTCCTGGGCTTTTCCTAACTTAGTACAAGGCTTTTGACCTGCTGGTGATGGCAGCGCTGGGTTCCGGGGTCTGTGGTTACCCTGTGGGATCTCTGTCCCACAGCCCTTTCAATGCCTTTCTCTTCCACTTAGCGCATCCAACAGATTTTTTTGGGGTTTTTCGATGCTGAGCTCCTGATCTGAGAGTCTTGTTAGGGGAAACTGGTTTTTTTTTTTTGAACATGCCCTGTGCAGTGATGTTCCTCGTTAATAAGGATACCTTTGATCAGTGCCATGGAAAATGTGGACAGTTCTTAGAAGAGGAACTGCAAGAAAGTGAATGAACGGACAAGTATTTGCCACAGGGATCCTGCTTTCTTTTCAAGCAAACATCTGGGTTATTCCAATTTAAAAAAAAAAAAAGCTAGTGTGGCAAATATGAAAAGATACAGGAATTGCATGTCAACCTGTGGTTTTATTTTTTACTTTCAGAGCCTCTCCATCTAGAAATAGAAGTATTAGTGGGGTTTGATCTGGGGTCCTCTGAAATCAAAGGAAGATTTCTCCTCCGAGTGCTTCAGTAACAGTAAATACTGGACTGAGAGAGGCTGAATAATTTAGGCAGCAATTCCCAGTGCTGTGTGTTTGCTGTCCAAACGCACTGCGAGCCAAAGGTGCCCTGAGATGTCCATGAATACAGAGATCCCCTCCACTTCCAGTGCCCTGGCTGCTTCCAGCAGCAGCTGAGCCCCTGCCAGCGTGTCTGGCTCCTTCCACCCTTCCTTTGTGGCAGCTCCTGGATTTTGCCCGTGTTCCATGGGGATGATGTGGGATTTGTCCCTCCTGGGTGTAGATCAGTGACGGGCAGAGCTCTGTGCTCTCACCCAGTGATGTTTGTGTCTCTGTACCCCAGGGAAGCTGTGGGTGACTGCCAGAGGCAATGGGGTTGCACTGGTGCAATTAATTCACTTAGTTGAACTTGCCTTTTTCTGTTTGTTTTTACTCTGAGGAATAGGCTGGGCAGCTAACAAGTAAAACACAAGTTGCAACCTACTCCTATAACATGCTAGAAAGAAAATAATCTTGATTTGGGGTTTTTTTTCTTGCTCCTGTTGATTGGCAGGGCCCTTCATTACTGTCCAAACAGTTATTTTAAGCTGTGCTTCTGCAGCAGTAAAAATGATGATCAGTTGTATTTTTCACCAACAAATGTGATTAATTTATCTCACCCAGTCACTCAGGGGTGACTTTCCCCCAGTCTTTCCTTAAGGAACTGTTTTGTGATATAATGCACCTCTGCTCTAAGGCTACAATGAGTTGTTACCTGCTGCAAAGGTGGACACGGTGGATGAGACTTTGAGCAACCTGGGATAGTGGAAGGTGTCCTTGTCCATGGCAGAGGGTAGAATGAGGTGAATTTTACATCCCTTCCAGCCCAAACCATTCTGTGGTTCTAAGGAGTGCTCAGCTCCTGATTTTGTGCAGATCTATCTCTGCCTGGTCACTCCACTTCTGTTTCCTCTGTCCATACTAAAATCTCAGCTTGTCTCTTCAGTGTCCTCTGGAGTTACAACCATGAGCCCAATCTCCGCATGGCAGAGAGTCCTCAGCCGCTTCCCCATGCCCTTCCCTCCTTGATCTGCAGCCAATATCGTGATTGTCATTCCGGTCAGCTTCCTTAGACTCAGATTTCCCTCTGGGTCCCGATGTTGAAGCTACTGCTGAATTTTGCAGGCTTTCTGCCTGACATTTCTATAATTCAGCCCTCCTGATCCAGCTGTGCAGGTGTGCTGTGTGTGCCTGTCAGCTTATCTAGGAATCCTGTGTTTCCTCTGGGGCTGTCAGGGACACACAGTGCAGGGGGAGGTGTTAAAATCTTCCATAGCTGTGGTGTTGTATTTCCCCATTCCTTTCCTTACTAGACTGCCTGTCCTCTCCACGTGGCTCCCCCTTCCCCCGCCCCTTGTCCTAACCACTCCCTCGGGTTTCTCCCATTGGTTTTGTTACCCCAACTCCGCCCTTGTACTGCCCCTATGCCCTGAGACCATTCATCCATGTGCTCTCTCCGCCCCCCTCTTCCCTGGATAAGGGGCTCCAGCCCATGTGTTCCCTCTCTGCCCTTGGGAACCAGCATGCCACCATGTGAATAAAGATCCTCTGAGGTCCCCATGGAGGGAGCCTTCTCGCCTCCTTTATCACCTCCATGCTGTGGGGCCGACAGCCAGCCAGGACGCACGGGCTGCCCAGAAGGGCTGCGGGAAGCGGGACAGCCGCTCTCCCCAGGATGGCCCTGCAGAGCTCTCCGGGAAGGCTGCGGCTTGCCTTACCAATGCAGGAAAAACTACACACTGCAACACGTAGCCACAGTGGGCCTGGGGCTTCTCCAGCTTATTGCAGGTTTGGAGGTACCTTGAGCCAACTCTAATTATTTCTCTTAATGGACTTCCAGAAAAATGCAAACCTGAAAAAGGTCATGAATCCTGTTTTCTTCTCCTCACCGAGACTTTTTTCATTGAGATGGAAAAGAACACCACGACTTGGTGTTCAGGTAAACCCAGACATGTCAGAAAATTGGGAATGTGACTTCACCTCTGCTGCTGACCTGTTCTTCCCTCAGCAGATGCAGTCCTGCCCCTCTCTGCTTGGTTAAAACTGAGAATCTTGTTGTAGCAAATTTCCTAGGACCACCTCTCCTCTGCCTGCACCCCTGCTGCTCCCCTTCCCTGTCACAGCACCAAAGCTGTGGTCTTCACTCTTCAAGTGTCTCCAAGTGCATTCCTTCCCTTACGCTAATCTACCCTCTGGACAAGCATCTTTGCAGCCTCTCCTCCGCAGTCTCCCACAGCTGGACAAACTCTGCCTGTAAAGAATTCCTAGATTCCTCCCCATGGGCCTTTTCTTCAAATCTTGCCACCAAGTAGAGCACCCAAATGGGATTTTTGTCCGTGGGGCTGCTCAGTGTAGTCTTCTTGGTTCCTTATCGCTTCTTTCCTCTCACTGAGGGCAGCAGGAGGTCATGGGGGGATGAGTCATCAGAATCATGGAATGTTTTGGGTTGGAAAGGGCCTTAAAGATCATCTTCTTCCAACTCCTCTGCCGTGGGCAGGGACACCTTCTAGCTAGATCAAGCCCTGTCCAGCCTGGCCTTGAACTCTTCTAGGGAGGGGCAGCCACAACTTCTCTGGGAAACCTGTGCCAGTGCATCCCAGTCAGCAATTTCTTCCTGATATCACATCTAAACCTTCTCTCTGTCAGTGTGAAGCCATTCCTCCTTGTCCTGTCACTCCAGGACTATTGTAAATAGCGTCTCTCCATTTTTTTTGTAGGCTCCCTTTAGGCACTGGAAGGCTGTAATTAGATCACCCCAAAGCCTTCTCGTCTCTGAACAATCCCAGCTCTCCCAGCCTTTCCTCACAGCAGAGCTGCTCCATCCCTCTGGATCATCCTGGTGCCTCTCTGGGCTCGCCCCAGCAGCTGCACATCCTCCCTGTGATGGAAGGAGGTCACACCAGCTCCCTGCCCTGTGCTTCTTGCTGCTCCCAGACCATGACCTGGAGACCTGCTCCCAGTTCCCTCTGCCATCCCAGCAGCTTGGCATGTGACACCTTCATCATCCACCGCAGAGCCTCCTTTGTGCTGAGAACAACTGAGCCACAGGCCCAGCCTTCCTGGCATTTGCGCAAACGATTGCTAATTGCATCCCCGAGATGTCTGTCCTGTTTCCCTGCAGGCACAAGTCTCCCGGATCAGAATGCAGAGGGAAACTGGTGCACTGGACAGGGCTGGTGGTGGCCCAGATCCCTCTGATGTGCTTTGTCTCTGCAGCTCCCAGGCTTTGTTTGTTAGTGCTAAGTCACGATGCAAAGCAGAACAGCCCAGACTTAGGGAAACTGGGTCAAATTACTAAGGAGGAGCACAAAAGCTTAGTGTGTGAGCCTGGGAGGACAGAACAAACAGGCCAGGGCACAAAATGGTGAGGGAACTGGGAAGGACAGAGAGGAAGACGCTCTGCACAAGGGTGTTAGACACAAGAGGCAGTTGGGGAAGTGTTGGGTTGGTCCTCGGAGAGGGGGGAAGGTTGTGGAGGAACAAGGCCCAGCTCATTTGTGTTTATGTTGAATTGCTTCAGATTCAACTCAGATGTGCAGCTGCCACCGGGCAGCCAACACAGGAAAAAAGGAACTAAAAAGTGTGGATTGTTGACCTCAACTCGTGTAGGTGCTGTGGGAAATCACTGCAGGGTGATTCGCTCCACCATGGAGCTGTTCGCCACTGCTTTTGAGACATTACAAAGTGTGGGTAATGTCTCCTGGCAAAGATAAAAAAAAAAATTCCCTTTCAAATGGGATTAAGGAAGCTCCATGTACAGACCAACAGTTTAACTTTATCTGCCAGGAAAGTATTGGAGCAAATAATGAAAATGCTAGCACATAATGAGGAGGTCAGCAGCATCCCGTGGGCTTTGTCTAGAACAAGTGGCTTCCAAAACATTTTGATTTTTCTCCTGCGACAGTATAATTCAGTTTTATGGGCAAAAGAAAAGCAGCAGTTATTGTATAAATTGACATTAATAAGGCTTTCGATTTTCTCCAATTATGTTTTGATAATCAAGGTAGAGAAACCTCATTAGAAGAAAATTTTCATTTGGTGGTTGCAAAACTGGTTGGAAAGCCATGCTGGAAAGTTGTTTCTTGTCAAAAGAGAAGACTTTGCAAAGTGGGGTTCTGCAAGGGGTTTGCTGTCAATCGGTGTTTTCATTAATGATCTCGAGGACGAGATGGAGATTGTTCTTATTAAATTTGCAAATGAGGTCAAGCAGAAAATCTCAGCTGCAAATATGCTGGAGAAGAATCAGGATATAAAACTGAGATGCTCTCTTTGCCCACTGTTGACGGGAGGAGAACTCATGGGTTTAGGTTCAACTCTTTAGAGCACTGAGTGAGCCTTCCCAACAGGAAGGATAATCAAAGACTGGCATCACTGGCCTCAGGGCACTTCAGCACCAGCATGATGTCAGGAAAGGAGATTGAGCTATGGTTTGTGTAAAGATGATCCTGCCCCAGTGCAGAGGACTGGCCTTTGAGGTCTCTTCCCACCTCGTTTCTGGCCTGTAAGGTGGGAGAGGGTTGCTGGGATGCTGTCTGGGATCAACCCCACCATCAGGAACCAGCCCTGGGTGTGGGTGCTGGAGGGCAAGAACGTGCATATTCCCCTGCCACTGACTTCCAGATCTTCTCTTGTCTTTACAGAGCATCTTCTACTGCCTTGAGGACCACCAGGGTATTTAAAACTGCTTTTGCTGTTCCTCCAAATTTCTTTGGTTGTGGGGGTGAATGTGGGAATTCATAATGTGTTTTATCAACTACACAAGTTAATAATGTGGATCTTGTGTAATTTGGAACACTACCAAAGGATGAATCAATGATGCACAGTTCTAAGTTCACTAAATTCCCAGAAGTAAAACTTGTTCAAAATATATCTGTATCTGGAATAGCGTTGTCTTATCCTTTACACTTGTGTTTCTATTTCTGCACTGATACAGCTCATATAACATTTCATTTCCAGTTTTGAACTTGAAATGCAGCAAGATGAAAAACTGATTTTTGGTAAACAGGGATTTTTATTTCGTGTTCTGTAGAGAGAGCAAAATTGGCTGTGCGTGGAAGCGCTTGCTGCTTTGAAGTGGTTAATTTGCCTTTATCTTCAAGACACATGACACCAGATTGGATCCAAGTGTGTTCTGAAGTAGAGATGGATCAAGACCTGACACCCCCTAACTCTGGGTTCATTTTCATCTGGGTTAAACTGCTGCAGTAGGAAGTGCTCCTTCCTAGAGCCAGGCAAAACCCATGAGGCTTCCCCCAAAACCTTGGCTTAAGTGGGTTTTTTGAAACTGGACCTGACCTGGATCCTAATTTAGCACTATTTTTTTGTGCTTAAAGGGAATGTATAGGCAAGGAACATATTGTGCTCTGTTGTAATAAGATCTGAGTTTCATCAATATTCAGTACTAGCACATGCTGGGTGGTGTTAGGGACTGAGCAGATATTGCGAGCACCAGCTGCTGCTTTTATGCCAGTTTTTCATGCTGAACAGTAGGAGACTAAACTCTAGCATCGTGCAGAATGGAGAGCTATCACGAGCTAGGAGCAGCACAGGAAAATTCATGCAAATCCCCCCGTGCTCGTTAATGGTGTCTGTGATTGTGCTGGAGGAGCAGCTCGGTGGTCGGGGGGGCTGTGAGGGGCAGAGCTGTTTCCCTGTGCTCTCACAGTGGCTGTGCCACCTCGGGCATATCTCCAAGGCATAATTATTTTGAGATATTGAGGTCCCCAGAAGCCTTTACTTTAAGGTTGACTAATGCATTATAATGTCTTTTAAAACTCTGGCCCTCAGGCTCCTTGGCGATGAGTCATCTGACTGAAAGCATCTGGCCATGTCCTGTTCCCTCACGTTGTGGGAGGGTCTTTCGTTCTCTGGGCCCTTGGCTGGTGACACAGGGCTCCCCAGGGCCCTGCCCCAGTCTGTACCAGCCCTCAGGGTAGGTGCAAGCAACCTGCCCAACCCGCCTTCCCTGCCTCCGCATGCAGTCATTTATTTGTCTTAATTCTCAACCCTCTGCTTTGCAAAATGACCTTCTAGGTGGTTTTGTCCTTTTTTTCAGGTACTTTGAGCAAAGATCTTGAAGGTCTCCTTGCCTTAGATGACCGCAAAAACCCAACAAAGTCTTCAAGGATGACAAGTGCTGAAGGTGGAGGCTGTGTTTTATTCTAGAGTGAAGCTCATCCAAAGACCTTGTGGTTGTCACACCGGCTGCCCTGGGGCCACCACCAGGACAGGTAACTCACCAGGAGATTCCGTAATTGTGTTGATGATTTCTTGACTGACGTTGGAGAAGCCATCCAGCCCCACCAGATCTCAGCAGATTTTTGTGTAAAGCAACAGTTCTCATTTTCCACTCTCTGTCTGCCTCGTGCTGTCAAACTGAGACATCCCATAACGGGATGTTCTTTTCTTCTTTCAGTGATTGATCTGTGGGAAAACTCAAATCTTGGTGGCAGTCAGTGCAATTTTAGAGCTCCCGGGGTTAAAGTGCTGGGACTTATGTCAGGAGAATGGGTTTTCGGTTCTCTAAAATCCAAGCACAGCTGTTCATCCTTCTTCAAATTTGTATTTACAAAGGGTATATCATAATCTTAGGAAGTGCTCTTTTGACTTGGAGTAGAAGTTGCTCTGAGACTGGAACCTGCTTTGATTGTAAGTCTGTAGTGTGTGGTCAGAAATCTCAATCTTTAATGATTAAGACATTTCCTCCCCCAGTCCTGTTATTGTTAGTGGCAGCTTCTTGCCATGATATAGAGTTTCAATTTATGTGCATATTTTTTTGAGAGCAGGTCTCCACGTTGAATGCCTTTAGGCTAACTGAATTCAGTCATCAAATTACAATTAAATCACAGCTCAGAAATGTCTGCAATCAGAACTCTTTAAGGGTTATTATTGCTATTTTTGTAATTCACGATGTAAGAGTGACTTCTAGTATAATGTTAGGTTTTACTGTTGATTTTCCCATACTGAAAGACAGGGAACACGGTTGGATTCTATTTCTGATTTGCAGGAGCGAGGGAGGTGGCATCAAACAGCAATTTCCATCCTGTCTGGTCCAGTGACAAGATGGTGAATCTGCAGGAATGGGAACACACTGGGTTATGTGCCATTTGCCAGGGGAGGAAGCAATTTCCCGTGGAGACTAAAGGCCTCTGCTCCGCCAGCAAGGTCAGCAGAAGCATTCTTTGCCTTTGGTTACATCATAATTGCATTAATAAAGGCAGCAGCTCCCGTGGGGCAAAGGCTGCAATTAGAAGCAGCATCAGAGGTTTCATCCCTGCCTCTGCAGTGTTCCCCTGCAAGCAGAGAGGTTCTGTTGGAATTTATTGATGCCATTCCCTGCCTTTGGATGAACAGCTCCCGCCGTGCTTTCACCACCCAGCAAATCTCTCCACAG
Source organism: Gymnorhina tibicen (assembly GCA_013399875.1). Lineage (NCBI taxonomy): Eukaryota > Metazoa > Chordata > Aves > Passeriformes > Artamidae > Gymnorhina > Gymnorhina tibicen. The sequence goes on from VXAZ01003885.1 coordinate 516,484, forward strand.
CTGGAAATGGGCTCTAGGGGTGCTTAAGTGGAAATCAGGTCTGCTCCCTGCAGTCCTCAGCTGGGGGAGGAGGTGGGAGCTCCCCCCAGTCCACTGAAAATCAAATGATTTGGGGAATCATCTGGTCCTTACCGGGAAGAGGATGGTCATGAGCAGCGTGTTGTGGTTGTCTGACTGTGTGGGGTGTCTTGGTGTAACGTCTGCCTGCTCTGCCTGCCTTGGATGCTCTTCCAAGTTTAAGGCTGGCAGGAATGACAATATGTGCCCAGACTACTCTGCAAGAGTCACAGAATCCCAGAATGGTTTGGGGTGGAAGAGACCTGAAAAATCATCTCATTCCAACCCCCTGCCATGGGCAGGGACACCTTCCACTGTCCCAGGTTGCTCCAAGCCCCGTCCAACCTGGCCTTGGACACTTCCAGGGATCCAGGGGCAGCCACAGCTGCTCTGGGCAATCCTTCACTCACAGGGAAGAATTTCTTCCCACTATCTGATCTAAACTTACTCTTTGTAAGTTCAAAGCCATTCCCCTTTGGCCTGTCACTCCGTGCCCTTGTCCAGACTCCCTCCCCAGCTCCCTCAGAACCCTTTAGGCCCTGGAAGATGCTCTAAGGTCTTCCCAGCACCTTCTTTTCTGGCATCTGTGCCTTCACAGCACCCACTTAGGTGACAATTCCTTAGCAAGCCTCGGCTGGATTGACGTCTTCATTTTATTGCAAAAATAAATGACAGAATACAATGTTTGAAGACCCGCAATCCATGACATTGACTGAGGTTTTGGAAGTGTGGGCCTGTTTAAGCTTCACACACACATGGACACAGAGAAAGGCACACACCCCACATGGCTCATGCTGGGATTGTCGGTGACCTGCCAGCCACAGCTCCTGCCATCCATCTGCAGGAGAGCTCTTCAGCGGAGCTGCTGCCTGGCAGGGTGAGGCAGAGCTGCCACTAAGCTTTTCTTTCTGAAAACTCCCTGCTCTGTGCTACTGCTTGCTTGGAGCTTATTAATTTTCTCCAAAAATTGAAGATACCACGGAGGTCTTAAATAGCTTCTTGACCGTTGCACTTTGTGGAGTTGTTGCTCTTCAACATTTCAGCTTGAGTGAAACTCCTTTTAAAGGAAAGGAAAGGAGTAAAGTAGTGTGGTAGTTTACTCACTGCTTCCATGTGGGAAGTGTGGGTAGAGTGGAGCAACGTGCAGGAGAGCTGATGGGCTCACGTGTTCGTTAGCACTCCCCTCGGAGCTCCAATGAGGAGGGCACAGCAGGGATGTGTAGGAGACTTGGACTTGACCCATATCTGGAGTAAATCAGCCAGATCTTTTGTTGGATTCGGTGGAACAGAAGATGGAAAAGCTTCCATCCAATAGCAGGAATATATTCATACCCAGGACTAACTTTGTTTAGCCTGCAGTGCTGTTTCATTCTATGTCATACTCCACAAATGGAGGAGAATGCTCCCGGTTCCTCCCCCCGCCACATCACCACCCACCAACCTGCTGCACCACACCACTCCTCTCTCCCTTTTCCCCTTGCCAGTCTGAGGAACTTTATATGGGAAAAAAAACCCAAACCATAAACCACCATCTGGTCCCCATGAACAGGATCAGATCTTGGGCCATTTCCTCAGCACAAGCTGGCACAGTTCCCTCCTCTGCAGCAGATCAACTCGTCTTGCTTGAGCTTTGGGTCTGCTCCCATATGGTCAGTGCCTAAATTATTGGTATTATTTATACTGCTGTTGTGCCTCAGGTTCAGGGCATTTTTGTGCTGGCTACTGTGAAGGATCAAACAAAACCAGTCTCTGCACTGGGAGCTAATACATGTTAGTACCAATTATGCTCAATACCTGGCTGTGTTTTTATAAAGTAATGTTCCTGGAGCTTCATACTCTTTCTCTAGACACTCCCTGTGGCTCATAGCTTTTCCTCTGCAGCATTTGACCATTTTCTTCAAGTCCCAGGTGGAGTCATGTGCTTGTATGAAAATTGCTGCTTTTAAAACAGGAAATTGAAGTTTATATCACTATAATTTTTGTTATGAAAACTTCACATCCTAAAGACTCAAACCTCAGGGAGTCCAGTAAACTGAATTAATTTCTTATAAGATTAAGTTTAAGAAGACATTGGCTTTGTCAGTCTCAGCCTGAGAGGAGAATTGAGATTAATAATGACAATTCTGTTCCAAGAAGGCCCGTTTATCATAGAGTTGTACACAGTATTTAGACTGTCTGTTTTCTTATTTACCTAATAATTTGGGAAAAAAAAGGGTTTAATGATGTTCATCAAATGAAATATCTGGAACCCTTTCCCCTGCAACAGTGAATGAATAAGCAATTGGAAATGAATTCTCACTGAGCCACTTGGGTGTTCAGGCTGAGGTACGTCTGTTCTTTCAAGATGTCAATAATAAAGTCATCTGGACCAGTGGAAATGAAAAGGGAAAGAGTTCTACCCTTTTATGGGAGCCTGGGACCTCCTGGTGGACACAGCCACAGCCCATGAACACAGAAAGCACCACAGGAGCTGTTTTACCACGAGGAACCACGTTAGAAAAGATGGATGTTTTCACATCCAGACGCTTCTGAAGGATTTTGCTGTCCATGTCTAGAACTTGCAGCCAGGATTGTCTTCCCCATTTGGAAGCTGGAGGATGGTAATGGGTGGAACCCATGACAATGGAGAAGCCAAAGCCAAGTGGATGCTGCTCTGGAGCTTAAGTGAAGCCTCCACAGACATCTGAGGATAGAGAAGTTAAGTCTGGAGTGAGAGGAAGAAGGGAGGATTACTACAAGAAAAGCTTCTCGGAAGATTTTTGTTTTGGTGGATTGATCAAATTTAGTGCAGTTAAACAGCATTTATAGCCCCTGAAAGCAGCAAAATAACTTCAAATTAAATAACCTTTGATTTTTAAACAAACACTAATAATACTGGATCAATGAGTGAAAGTCAATTACAGTTCAGTTAAGCTGTGCCCTTTAAAACCTCCCAGAACTGCTCTGCTGTTTCCTCCAGTGATGTATCACAGCTCCCAGGGCTGCTCAGACAGCAGAAACCCATCTTTATTTCCAAAAATCAGAAAAAGACAGTCCTGAGCATCTTTTTCTTCTGTCTTCTGAAAGAGGAAAGAGTTCCTTAACAGCTGCAGAATTGTCAGGGAAAGTAGTGATGAAAAATCCACGTGCCCATCTGAAATGGAATACTTTGACATGCTCCCCTGCCATTTCCCACAGGTATTTCTGTAAATGACAGCCACTTATGCCTTTAGAAATGCAACACAGTCACTGACAGTGCACTGGGCACAACAGCACAGGAGGGCTCTTGAAAATAAAAAAGAAAATAAAAAAAATTAGTGACCTTGTGACCACAGCCCTCTGTATAATCTCAGATTCTATTTTTTGCCCCTGTTATGTTTATTTACTCTGTGTTTCAAACCGTGTTCTGTAGGTTGTTATTGAAGCTTTTCAGTGGTGGCCACATCTTTCCTTCATGATGGAAGTGCCTCCTGGGGCTGCAGCTGAGTATCTGGATGTGGAAGGGCATGAAAAGGTTGATATCAGGGTATCCCCACCAAACTTGTTTATCAGCAACATGAAACAGTCTTTGTAGACATCAGGCAATTTTTTTCCTCATTTAATTATATTAAAAATTAGTCTTATAACTCATACACTGAGGAGCCAAATTGGAAGGGGAGAACCTTGTGAAGCCCCCAGATTAAAATCTGCTAATGGCCTTGTGGGAACCTTGAATTTCCCCAGCACAAGTTTAAGTGTTGTAATGATGCAACAGAAAGCACAAAACCTAGATTTCTTTGTGCTATTGAACTCTTAGACGGTTCTGTTGCATGAACTGCACGTAAGAAGGCTCAGGGGTGGTGGGAGGAATGGGGCACCTTCAGCCTGAAGTGTGGTGTTCCCATCGATTTCATCCTTGTGAACCATGAAAATCCTTTTTCTTTAAGTTTTGCCTCTTAAAGAAGCCACAAAATTCTGTTTCAGGGGACATCAGGGCTGAGGGACTGGCAGGAGTGTATGGCACTGCATTTGCAATTACCGTGAGCCAGCAAGTGCAACAAGGTTTCTGCCAATCCAGAGGCTGAATTTTATCTGTAAATTAGGGGATAACACAGATATATAAAAGTTACATGTTAGAGTGGAATGATTTTGTGGCTAAGCTTATAAAACAAGTATTTCCCAGCCAGTCAGTGTCCCGGGCTGGACTTGCTGGGAGCAACAGAGCCTTTTTCCATTTCCACTTCCTTGTGTGCATTGGTCAAGATGGAGGCACCATTACATATGTGGGACAGGCTGGGTCGTGGTGACCATCCCTGATGCCTTTCACGATAAAGGGGAGAGAAGAAAGATCTCTGAGGCAGAAGGAGTTAATCCATTAACAACCTTTAATTATGCTGCTGCCAACCAGCCTGTCTGTGCACCTGACCAAGTGAACCTGGGATGCTTTTTATGTAGCAGAAAAAGAAGCTTCTGGAAAATGTATCTACTGCGGCTGTCCAATTACTGCTGCCCTTTTTGTGCTTTGTTCATTTTGCATTAATTTAGATGGGTTCAGAGATATCAGGTTAGCCAGGATGATAAATAAATTAACCTTTATTAATTAGACTCTTTAGGACTGATTCATTTATTTCGTTTCAGTGTTTGTGATTCACCACAAATGAATGTGCTCTGTCTCTCTGCCTCACAATCTGTTTGTCTTGAATTTCAGTTTATTGGTGCATCTGTCTGGGATCTTTCAATACGGGAGAGAGCTATGATTTAAAGATTATAAACATGTATAAACAGTGTAGGGATAAACTGAGAGGCTTGGCATGTTGCTTTGGGCTCTGTGCCACGCTAACATGGCTATTAGGTTTATCTGGTCTCGGGCTGTCTCATATCTGTCTGCTTTGGAGAGGAGATGGTGATAACAGGCAGCTGTCTGTGTCTGTCCGTGCTGAGTGATTCCTCCCTGCCAAAATTAAAGAGCACTGAAGCACCAGGGGCACAGGACACAGCCCAGGCTGCCTCGCAGTGACCAGAATTTGACTCTGGTTTAGGTCTGATGGACACACATCGTGCAGTTTGTCTGTTGGACACACCTGACACTGAGCACAACATTCCTGCCTCTCAGTTTTGCAGAGTGGGCCTGAGGATGGTCTGAACTCTATTTGTCCTCTGAGAAGAGGACCACAGCTCTGATGTGCTCTGGCTGGACACCAGCCAAGCACCCCAGAAGATGGAAAGAAGCAGACAGGCTGTGCTGCCCATTTCTCCTGCTGCTGGGGCTGAACCTGTCCCTGCACAGAGACTCTGTCACGGGCACTGTGTCTTCAGCACGGGGCCAGGTTTGTGCCTTGACAGCCCCTAATAAAGCCATTTTTCTTTTGCAGCCTCCACCAGGCAGGTCTGCTCTGGATGCTGATCAACAATTCAGCTTTACTTGGGTGACTTGGAACAATCCTGGCTCTTTCAAGGCTGAGGGGAAAAATGTTCCCAGCATGTCTAAGGGAAGACCTCGAAGATTTGTCTATAGTTCTTATTGCTGGTGCATCCCACTGGGCATTTGATGCCCGCGTTTAAATTCTGAGCAGCTAGCACTTAGTCTTCACCAGAACACTTTTTTTTTGCAACTCCATCAGCATATCAGAGAGCAATATTAATGCTTTAAAGTGCAAGTCCCTGACACCCCAGCTCTGTCTGGAGCAAGCAGCAGGCTAAAGCATCCAGTGGTAAATAAGCTTAGATTCTTGATAGAAAGTAAGAGAAGGGGCACGTTGGAATAAAACAACAAAATGTTTGTGCATCCATTTGACTTTGTAAATTTGCTAGAAAAGGACATGATTTTCGCACAGCACTTTTGGTTTGTAATTCGTGTGTCTCCTGCTTTCTGGCTTGCTTTTATCAGTGTTGGTTTGTCTAATAGAAGGTGTATTATACCTTGCCAAAAATTGCCTCACTCTTCAGGCAGCGCCATGGTGTCACTGCAGCCCAAGCAGTCATTCAGGCTTTGTGTGTGGTTTCTCTGTTTCAGTGTCTGTCTTCAGACATTCCTCTAAATAAACAGGTCTAAAATATCTCAAGCTGCCTTCATGCAGGGAGCAACTGAGCATATAATGCAAATTTCATAAAATACTACAGGGTTGGGCACCCCTATTCCCCCTGAAAGTGGATGGGATTAATTACTTGTGGGTAGCAATAGCTGCTGGGCTTTAACTCAATCAATGACTCTGTCTCAAGCTTTGAAGTGTCCATTTCTTACTAAAAAATAGCATGAGGACACAGCTAGAGTGAAGTTCTCAGAAACCTAACCTTGGGAAAGGATTGCTTTCTTTCCTGGAGAACACAATGAATTCACAGTTTTTTTCTTTTAAATGGATAGCATAAAAATACATTTTAAAAAAAACCCCTAATCTTAGCTCTAAACAATTTTGAAAATCACCTGTAGAATGCCAAGGTCGCTTATTGTCAAGACAGACTGGTGAGACATGAGCTTGTATCAGCCATGCTTCGTCATTTTGTGTGCTGGGTAGGTGAGAGGGAAAAAAAACATCAACAGAGGTAGTTTGGGCAGATTTGTTGATGGGACCGGTAACTTTCCCCCACCCACTCATCCCCTCCCTACAGGCTCTTGTAGGCAGAAGTCACAAAGCAAGATTTTTTTCTCTTCCTGCCTGTCCTTTACAACTTACCTTGAGCTGTGAAACCATCTGGAGCCGTAAAACAAAGAGCAAATCCTCACTGGAGCTCCTTTGCTTCTGTACATGTCACTTTTATGGGCAAATAATTAATGCCACGTGGGATTCGAAAACAAAGGTGATAGTTGCAAAAATATTTGCAGGCTGTGGTTCATTTCCAGCAGCCTTTGCTTTATGCCCCAGGACTCAGCAGCAGAGATTGCTCCTCTCCTGAAATAGCCACAGCCAGACGTGCCTGAGGTGTTTTAACAGCAATACTGAGGAGGAATTGCTAATGTATTTTTTGATCTCGAGAGCGAGTGCCCTGTGTTGTGTGTGCCTTGCAATTAATAGGGAAGGAGGCACCTTGTATGAAGCTGGCATCCTCAGACTTAAAACAGCACCACTCTTAACCATTCTTCTGCTGCATTTTGATTTGAATGCCACTTCAAACCCCCCGAACACAGACACAAACGTGTGCTGCGATGCAAAGGAGCCTTCTGCCTCACATCCGCTTCCTCCCGCTCCGCAGACGCGCTCGACGGAAACAAAGTACAACATTTTGATATGCAAATTTCTCCTATCATTAAAATATAATGCTGGCTCGTCCTTTATCAACAAGCTTGTTCACCTCTGAGGCTCAGCTTGTTGTGTCTAATCATGTGCTGTACCAGCTGTCCTCCGAGGCTGCAGGGGGAGGGGGAATATTAAGATGAGGCAGTTGGTGTTGCCCAGCCACATTGACTTAGATCTCAAATATTTCTGCCTGTGGACATCGGTGGAATGTCCCTTTCTGGCCCTGCAGTCTCTAACTTGCTTCTCTGATTTCAGCGAGTTGCTCCTCACTTGGCTGGAGGTGCTCTGATCCGTATCTGTTAAAGCCAGATCAAACTCCAGCGCTGCTTTTGCCTCCTTAATTTGTTTGCTCTACCCTGAAGTTTCAGAAGAGCCAGCTCCGTTCTTGCAGACAGGCACAGGTGTGGAATTGCAGAGAATGTGACATCTTGCAGAGGGATCTGTCATCTAAGAAGTTCCTCTAAAAAGTGTTTTCGGCGTTGGCCTCTCTCGGACACAACAGCTCCCAGTCTCCAACACCACACACCTTAGGGCAAACTGGATTGCAGATTATTCTCCTACCATAACCATTCCTCACACTTCCCTCTGGCCTCTGCTGCAATTCCATCCCATGATACTGCGTAGAAATAATTCCTTTTATTAAACGCATCCGTTTGTGGCTACAGAAAGCAAATCAAAAGCTAAACTTCTTGTACCACAGGCAGGTGTGATTTGGGGAGCAGCACTTTCCCCTGCCATAAAATCTGGAGAGCACCACGTGGACGTTCCTTGGCTGATTTTATCTGCTGGGATGGGTTATTGGAACAGCAAGATAAAGGGAGAGAAGGGGCTCAGAACATATTCCCTGTCATATGCATTGTGAATTTGCAATGAGTGCGTAGAGTGGGATTATTTTAGTTTATAAACAGTAAGATTTCCAGCTCTGTGTTTTCCATGCTGATATTTGTGACCACACTCATCCTCTCTCTCTCTCTCCCCCTCTCCTATTTACGTCCATCCGGGCAAAAGGCCACACGTGCTTGGCATCACTGCACAAATGCCTGCCTGGGCACCAGGAGCTACACCCAGGGAAGCAAAATCCATCTTGCAGGGCCCTGTCCTTCATATCTTGGCTCAAGGTGGGTCAGGCAAACAGCCCTGGCCAGCCAAGCAAATCCTCCCGGAGGAGCAGCACGTTGTGCAGGTCTGGCTGGTGCAAAGTGCTATTGATCCCACATTAAAGCATTTAGGAATGGCTGTAATACAAAGGAATAAATGTCACACTCATAAATAAAGAGTTGAACTAATTTAAATTATCCTTGCAAGACAATTAGAAGCTGTTCCAGCTCTGGATCCATGTGCCCCCTTGCTTGAGATGGATAATTTGGAAGCAGATAACCCCTTTCTTCTCTATTTGTAATATTTTGCAAACTTTCAAAGGGCATGGCAGTAATATTGGATGGAAATGAGAACGATGTTTATAGCATGAATTGTGCTTTCCTATAAGGCACCTAGGGAAAGCTCTCTCCTCATTCCATGTCAATAAAAAAAGCTAAAGATAGAGGGCAGAGAATCAGAGCCTTAAGCTTTCAGAAGCAATCTTTCTAAACTTGCTATCCCATACTGCTTTTTTAATTAAAAATTTATCCTCCAAATTACTTCTGGTTTCCATCTGAATTTGGTTTTTATTTACCTTTTTTGACTGGCTCCTATTTTGGCTCATGCAGCAGCGCAGAGAGGGGTGGGGGGTCAGTCTCTCCATCAGTGTGTGTGTCTTCCCTGTTTACCTCCAGCTTTTCATCTCACTCCTCTGCTGCATATGCTGAGCATCTGGCTGCTACCCAAACACATTTGACTACTGTCTGCAAATAACAGGATTCCAAATATAAAATATTCTGTGACTTGCATTAATTACAAACAGAAAAAAAACAAAAGGCGGGGGCAGGGGAAGGAGAAAAAAATAAAGAAGGGTTCTAAAGAACTGGAAGTATTCCTGGGAAGATGAAACAATCTATCTGACTGCCATGAGCCAACCAAAGAACAAGATAAATCCACAGAGGAAAAGAGAAGTCTCAATTACAGTCTAAAAGACAGTGAGCTATGTATTTTAGATAATAGATTTTAAATTATACTGTTTTACAGTAGTCTCTGATCACATCCCACCTTGCCTTGCTCTGTGCCCTTTTCCAAAGCTGAGAATAAGCTCGATTTATTTGTTGGCATTTGGCAATGTAGATACTAAACCATTTCAAATTTATTTTGTGCACCCACATTCCTTAAAGGTTGGGGTATCACACCAGACTGCTGCAGCTGCCCTTTCTTCTGCCCTCCACCTTAGAAACCGTGACTTTTCTCTGGCCCTCTCCCAGGCTGCCTGGGCTACCTGTGTGCAGGGAAGTCTGAAAACTCCATGGAAAAGCACGTGGAGAAGGTCACACTCGGCGAGATAAATGTTATTTTCAAGCTTATAGTCAAGGACTGCAAATAATTACAAAACAGAGCTCTGTATTTATGTGGCTTAGTGTTATTTTAACGTGCATCGATCAGCGCTTGCTCCAACCCTCTGCATGGAAAATTCTGTGAGGATGATGCTCATTCACCGCGGTTCCGTGGGCAGGAATAGATCCTCAGGTGATACAGCCGTGATGAGCCGCTTTAAAGAGGATATTACGTGCCTCTCAAAGGCTTTCGGAGGGAGGAGGGAAGAAGTGCTCTGAGACAAAAGCGAGCAGATTTGGGAGCTGCACGTGAGGCAGGCTGGAGGTGCAGCCCTCCCAACGCCAGCCGAGCATCCACAGCCTTGATGGAATGAAAATGATGTGGATGAAACGAGAACAACTTACAGAAACAAAGGAGAGCCCGGCACAGGCCAGCTAAAATGAGATGGATGCAAATCTTTGCGGGGATTTGGAAGGGAACCAGGACTGAGCTGTTCCATCAGTGCTGCTGCTCGCGGAGTTGTTTGCTGTCAGATTGGCAGCTGGGACAGGTAGCTGGAGTGTTGATCTCTTCTAACAAATGCATGTTTTTGTGTGTTTCTGGGGCTGTCTTAACAGGCTGGATGAAGCAGAGACTTGTTCTCCAAATCAGATACCAGGTCAGGCTTCCTCTACAAACACCGGTGAGCCCTCGTTAACTGTTTTTATCCAAGGGGGTAACAGCCAAAAATTGTATTTAAAAGGTCACACTAGTTTGTCTTGTCTGTATCACAGTACACGAGCCTGGCCCTGAGCTGGGAGCTGCATTTCACAGGATCACAGAATGGTTTGGCTTGGAAGGGACCTTAAAGCTCATCTTGTCCCACCCTTTGGAAGGGCAGGGACACCTTCCACTATCCCAGGTTGCTCCAAGCCCTGTCCAACCCGGCCTTGGACACTTCAAGAGATCCAGGGGCAGCCACAGCTGCTCTGGGCACCCTGTGCCAGGGCCTCACCACCCTCACAGGGGAGAATTTCTTCCCAGCATCAATTCTAACCCTGCCCTCTGTCAGTTTAAAGCCGTTCCCCCTTGCCCTATCACACAATGTGCCCTTATAAAAAGTATAATTTCAGATGTGGAAGCAATAAAAAGTGCATCCAAATGTTGTACTACCCAAAATACTACCGGGAAATGGCAGCACTACGCAGAGATGTGATATCCCAGTGTGCAAAATCCATGGAGGCATTTTGGGGGCTCAGGATAAACGAGGTGTGAAACTCTCCCTTGAGTCAATTGTCACTGAATGAAACCCTTTTTTTCCTGGATGCCCTTTACTTATTGAAGTAGTTCATGACTAGGAGGGGGTGAGACATCGAGGATGTAATTAAAAGCACATTCATCACTCCTGCTGCTAATTGTTTTCTAAGAATGCATGAGAAGAGCATCGATTGCTTTCTGAAGTGCCTCATCCCGATGCAGGTACCACTCAACAAGCACGTGGAGCTGTGAGCCCAGCCCTGTCCCTGCTGGGGCTCATCTCGGTGACGGACCCCACTGCTCCGTGTCCACAGGAAACACGGGAGCGATGGCAGGAACAATGAAACACCACTGGGAGGGTTTTCTGGCAGCCTCCCAGCACCTGAAGAGGGCCTACGGGAAGGATGGACAGGGACTTTTTGCAAGGGCAAGCAGTGATAGGACAAGGGGTAAGCTGAAGGAGGATAGATTTAGATTGGATATTGGGAAGGAATTCCTCCCTGGGAGGGTGGGGAGGCCCTGGCACAGGGTGCCCAGAGAAGCTGTGGCTGCCCCTGGATCCCTGGAAGTGTCCAAGGCCAGGCTGGACAGGGCTTGGAGCAGCCTGGGATGGTGGAAGGTGTCCCTGCCCAGGGCAGGGGGTGGATGATCCTTAAGGTAATTTCCAACCCAAGCCTTTCTATGATTCCAAGCACTCTGTGATTCTATGGGGTTGGGAGGAAAATGCCTGCAATCACAGCTGGCCCCAGAACTTACCCAGCTGCTGAAACTTGGGACAAAGTGGAAAAGGAAAGCAAAAGAACAGAAAATAAACCAAGTTCCTTTCTTCAGTTTTGATTTAGCCTCTGCCTTCATTGTGAGAGCATGCATCAACCCAAATTTATTTTAGAGAACTCTGACTGCAAATTATGCATTTTGTGATCTGGCAGGGAAGGGTTTAAAAGTCTCCCTGTAAAAATGAGGCCAGTTGATCTGTGCCTTGGCTGTTTATTCCACAGACTCAAAGTGTGTATAAAATGCTCCTGAATCAAAACAGCAACACTTCTTACCAGCTGGAGAGAGCCTCTGTTCAGTGCCCCAGTGCTCATGTCTGCCCTGAAGTTTATCTTCTGCTGGGTGACCCAAAATGGGTTGCAGATGTGGTCTAGCGATGACCAAGACAGGGAAAAGTCTTCCTTTAAGTCACTTCTGTGGCCACAGCAGGGACAGCCAGCCAGGGCCATTACAGGGATTTTTTAGGTCAATAATAAATATATTAAATAGTGAAGGATTTTACCCCATCCATCCCCTGTCCATCCTCCCCTGTGTGATGGGGCTGCCTTGACACTCCCCTGCCCGCTGGCTGCAAAAACCCTGGGAGCCACCAGAAGTAATTAAAAGTATCAATCTGGGTTTAACAACAAAACCCCCCCAATCTGTAAACAAATACACAAACACCCACCCCATAAATAAATAAACAGCATACTGGCCCCCCCCCCAGCAAATCAGAGCAGAACATCAGACTAAGAACAGAACATCGAATAACATAATGAACAAATAATTAATCGCCATTCAAGCAAGTGCTTCTCCAGGCAGGCTGAGGGCAGGTCACTCAGCACAGCCTGGAAATGATGGATCCATCCCTCCAGAAGTGCAATTCCTGCTCCATTTTTATAAAAACTCTTCTGTCTGGAGCTGACAGAATACAGGGTAACATGTTCCTTCTGCCGGTGTTCAAACAGGTTATGTCTACCAAAAACTGCAAGCCAGTGTTTTGTTTTATGATCCTTTTTACTGGCTGCACACTCCATAATGTGCATTATTGAACCCTGGAAATTAGGTTTATTGTGGTATTGCACCACGTGCCATTCCGAGGGGCTCACTGTGCCCCTGTAAATGCTGAGTTTTGCTCGTGATGTAGGTGCTGAATAGAAAAATCCATTCCTCTGTGAGCTTTCCTTATTAGTAACCTCTAATAAGCTGCTGAACAGCATTCAGTGCACCAGGGAGGAAACCTGCCTGCAGTAAGAGCCCCTCTACCGAGCCCCAGCCATGCCAGTAACAGAGAATCCTGCCAGACACGGCAGTAGATGGTGCTCTTGGTTTGCTTTAGCTGCCTGCAGACACAGCACTGGGAGATTCTCTGCTCTGAGGCCTATTCCCAGGGAAATGTCCTGCAGAAAGCAACACTTGGGATGCCCGAGCATTTTATTAGCCTTGGTGAGTGTCCCAGTGGCCACAGCCCCCAAATCACCCTGTGTGCGGTCCCACATATATTTCAAGAAGTGCTGAGGCTAAGTGTGTGTATTTCCCAGAGCAGCTGGGGCTGCCTCATCCCTGGCAGTGTCCAAGGCCGGGCTGGCCGGGGCTTGGAACAACCTGGGAGAGGGGAAGGTGTCCCTGCCCATGGCAGGGGCTGGAACAAGATGAGCTTTAAGTCCCTTCCAAGCCAAACCATTCTGTGACTCCATGATATAGGCAGCAAGCCAGCTTTTCCATGGCTCCTTTTCCAAGCACCATAGCTTGGAGAGGTCCCTCTGCAAAAGGAAACACCCCAAGAAGGCTCATCAGTGCTGGGACAGGTAGCTGGGGTGTTGATCTCTTCTAAAAAATACATGGTTTTGTGTGTTCCTGTTTTAACAGTGTCGGGGGGAGGGTGGTGTGGCAGCTCCCATGGCTGAAGGAGCTATCCCTGCTCAGCTGACAAGTGGCAACAGCTCTGCAAAACCCTCCTCAGCTCCAGCCAGCTCATCCTGTTGACAGCAAGAATAAGGCAAGACTGCTGGTTTATGGTTTTTAATCTCTGTGGGAAGTGGGAAGCCAGTAAAGATGGGTGTGGGCAAAGCTTGGCGTGGTGAACACCTCCCCACCAGCGAGGTAGCGCGTCCCCAGCACAGAGAGGCTGCTTGGGAGCTGATGATGCTCTGTTCTGAGAGCGTCTACCATCAGGCAGGCAAGGGAAAGCCTTAAAAATACTTTCCAAAAGGATAAACACCTGTGTAAAGTCTTCTCTGGGGACTTGGAGCTCAGGGTGAGAATTTGATAAGGCCTTAAAATGCAAGGTGAGCTGTAAAAGGCTTGGGTGCCCAGCGCTCATACAAACAGCTCCTTCTCAGTCCAAACATGTGCTTCAAACCCAAATGTGCTCTGTGAGACTTATTGATTTATATAAACTCTATTCACCCACTATAGCCCATGGTTGAGCACCACCGGTTTAAGATCACACATAATCTATAAAAATATTTCTACTTCAACAAGTGGTGCTCCATCATCAGGCAGAACAGCTGCGCCTGGGTAGGAAGGAGAAGAACAGAGATGATTTTACACTGACAGATGTGAATTGCCTGTATGTGCTTTCACGCCTGTGCACAGGCACAACTGGCATCTTTCAAATAAGCCCTGTTGCCTGGACATTAAAAGGCTTGAAAAAAAAGAAAGGAAAAATGAATGCTTCTGCAGCTTCCTCGGCACTAATTGAATTTCTGTCCATAACATTTACAGACTTTAAGAAGAGCTCACTTATTTACCTTTTCTCTTAGATTTTTTTTTCCCTCTCCATTTAAAACTCATTGTGTTGTGTCATTTTATAGGCGCCAGGAATAAATCTTTTGTCAACTCTATTGCATTATTATGCAAAGTACACAAAAAGTATAGGAATAAAACAGCCCAAGAGAAGCTGAGTGCTGTTCCTTTCAGCCCTCCCAGTCTGCCCCAGCAGCAAACTCTCCAAGTTTGCTAACACAACTGTTTTCTCAGGAAAACTTCCTCACCCTTGGCCATTGATTGCAAAAGAGTTCACTTGACCATGCTAATGCCGGCTGCGGGGAAGTGAATTTACTGAGGGAAGAAAGACTCGATGAAGGAGCCATCAATTAAATCTGCAGAATTGATCCTGGGGGATGAAGGAGCTGCTGGGCACTGGAGGATTTCTTGGCAGCAGGAGAGACGTCGGCTGCAATAAACTCCCTTCTCCCCCGGCGATGGAGACGTGTCCCAGGAAGAATTATTTTAGGGAAAACCAAAATCATTGCTGTTCAAAAGTATTCCCAAGGGCAACACTCGAGGGCACATTTCAGCTCCTACAGCTGCTGTCACCAGGCTGTGGTTTGTGTGAGGGGCTCAGAGTGAGACCTGAGGTGCGAGAAGAGGGACCTTAAACTGGGGCTGACCCTGCCCTACCCCTCCACCAAACCCCACATTAGTGAGGGCTTTAACTCCTCACCCAGGCTCGTTAACATTGCTGGGACAGAGCTTTGCTGCCACAGCGTAGCCACCAAATGGAATTAAGTAACTTAATTAGGCTGGGTGAAGCACAAAGAGGGATTGAGGAGCGAGGGACTTGGCGGCTCTCTGCGAGGTGACGTCAGGGCCCGCTGGAAAAGCTCATCCACACAGTCTCGACCCTGGAAATTTCCTCCGCTGGAAAAGTGGTGGAGTAGGATGTCTGCCCGTGATTTGTTTGGTTTGGTTTGTATTATTTTTTTTCTGTCCTACCATAAAACATTGCAGAGAGCTGGACTGATGGTATGAGAAAGTCCTGGCACTCCTGCCACCCATTTCTCTTCCCCTCCTTGTTTATATAAATAAAGGCCCTTTGCTTAGGAGAAGACAAGCACAGCAACTGTCTGTGCTGGTGGAAAAAGGAAAAATGAAGGGAGAAAAGAGTCAGGAGGGAGCCAATAGTAAACTTGTACCTTCTGGGAGGTAAATAATAAATCTATGGTCACTTGGGGATTTCTCTCCAGGGGGTTACTCATATTTATCCACTCTCATCCACCTATTATTGCCCATTTTTTTAGGTTGACAACATGGAGCTTGCTATGATGGGAGAAACAGGCCCCTGCCAAACTGAAAAGTCTGAAATACTTTACTCTTTGTTATTTATTTACTCAAGTATGTGTTTAAATGAAAGGCTGAGGACTCCACACATACCTCCTGGAGCCATCCTTGGAGCACCTTTCTGGTGGAACACCATTAGAAGACCCTGCTTTGTGCCTGGAGCTGGATCTGTGCAGGGTGGGATGAGCTCTGGGAGCCTGGGGCAGCTGCTGCCTGTGGGCTGTGCAATGATTTGTCTCCGCTTCAGAGTGCCAGAGCACCGTGGGAAAGGTGGAGGAGCTGCCAAGAGAAAGGTCCCACTCTGTTTCTTGGACAAATTTAATGCTTCTGGAAGTTCAGATGGAGACATGCATCCATGGGAAGCGTTTACCACCACTGCTCCATTAATCTCCCAGGGACATGTTGGAGAGGGTGGTGGTTGGGTTGCTTCACCTTTCCTTGGCACAAGCTGACCACTTCTGGTCCCACAGGGATCCTTGCCATGAGCCCAGCCTGCTCCACCCTGCCCCACGTATCCATGGCCCCAGCTGGCTCCACTCCTCCTGCCCTGAGGAGCTGTTTTAGCCACTTAAATTCCTTAAATATTTATTCACTTTATTCCTTAAATACCAGAATGCTTCAATAGATATTTTAGCTGAAGATTTTTCATTATTTTCTTTCACCATCTCCAGCTATTTTTTTTGCCTTCAGTCAAGCCCCTTATAAATAATGTCAGCTCTCTGCACCTTTGCCTCAGGTATCCTGGCACCCCAGACCGTACTAAATAAAAAACATCCCACTGGCAGAGCTGAAAAAAGAGAAGAAACCACCACATTTTAAAGCAAGACGGTGAATTTAAATTCATCAAGCCTCATGACATTACCTTAACTTGTGTGACTCGGCAGATCACCCCACTGCTAGTCCTGAGCCCTCCCACTAAACCCTTTATCAAATAAAATACTAATGAGGGCAGACTAATCCCATTTCTTTGGGATGGGAAGACATTTATTGCTGTGCCTTATCTTGCCCCTCTCAGTACAGCTGGCTACAACTGTTTGCTCTGCTTTTATGCTGCTGTTTGCAAATAGAGATGGAAAAGGGGCTGGGAGCATCATTGCACCAACAGGTTTCTGTTTGTGGAGCTGTGCTGTGCACGGCCCCCAGGACGAGCAGAAAGAAGTATTTATGAATTATTTACATTTCTTTAGTTGTTGTTCATCATTTTGCTGTTTAAACAGTTTTTCCTCTGTTCTAGGAGCAGAAAGAAAGCCAAAATGACTTCAGTGACAGCTCAAATATCCCACAGAATGACTAGTAAGTAATCAAAGTAAACAACTTGGGAGGAAAATACAGCCTGGAAAACTGTTCATCCCATCCACACAACAAATCAGCCATAGAAGAGGAATTTTTATTTTACTGAAAACCCTCAAATTAAAAAGCAAAGAGAAGAAAAATGGTTTACCTTTTCCATAGAATGGCCATGTTACAAAAAAGTAGAATAAATATTCAATATTATTGTGGGTTTTTGTCTCCAAAATGTGAGAACATCTGAATCCTGCAGAAAAGTAAAGAACTGAATTGAGTCAGGTAAGGAGATGATGTTTTTTTCCTTATCAAAATGGGATAAAAGCACTTTATTTTGACTTTTTCCCATCAAAAATGTTATGGAAATCAGCTATTTCCTTTGCAAGATTCTGATGAAAATGAAAATCACGTTTGCTAATGAAATACCAGCCTGGCCCTGGCTGTAGTGGTGCTGTTTCTGGTACCAGTTTTCCCTCGAACAGGTCTGTGGAGTTATCTGGGGCTGCTCTTGGCTCCAGCAGCTCAGAGACACCTCAAAAAACCCTCCTGAGCTGGGAAGGGGCTCTGCTCATCGCTAATTTATTCCCCATGAATAATTCAACCACTTGTCATTGCTTTGCCACACGTCTCCGACACACACCACACAATTTTATCGTTGACACCTCCAAATGGAGATGGGAAGGGCAGAACAAGAGTTCCCAACCCTGGAACATGTTCCAATGGCCTGGAACATTCTCTGTGTAGGGTCGGTGTGGGGTGGAGTTGGGCCTGGCCTGGCCAGCAGCACCTCAGCAACTCAGGGCTTACACCTGCAATGCACCCCCCAAACCCAAGCAGGCAGATGTGGGTTGTGGGTAACTACAGCATGACTGGGTTTGAATATTCGTGTTTAATCAAGGAGTTTACTGCAAAAAAAAACCAACAAACCCCCCCCCCCCCCATGTTTCTGCACATAGGCAAGATACAGGTATGGAGAAAATGGCATTTTTATGTAAATAAAAATTGCAGAGAAAAATCTATTCTTCCTCTGCCCAGCTTATATTTGAGGATATACTCCAGGGTTTATTTTGCAGGTGAGCTGCTGGAGCTTTAACTCTATAAATAAGCCAGGCTCCATTGATCTCAGTGGCACGATGCTGATTGACACCTGCTGAGGATACATGCATAAGTATTTCTCATAACGAGCTCCTTCTGAGCCCACGAGTGCCAATTGATGTGGCAATTACACATTAATACGTGTGACTGTGCACAATCAAACCGGGCCAGAAGGGATGCAACCTTTTGTTTTTTAAAATTAATAAAATATTTATTGCAATCAGCTCATATCTCCCAATTTGTTGCCAATTAACTAAAGTGTTTAGTGTGAAGCTGATTGAGGCTGCAGCCACGGGGCTGCACTAGGGGAACAAATTGGAGGCGTCTTGCCCTGAATTTCTCTCTGTTTCACTCTCTCCAGGTAGGAACAGAACAGCAGGAACTGGGAAATGGTGAGAACTTTCCTCTCCAGGGAAAGACCTCTCTAGTCATCAAGAGGAGACAAAGCCAGCAGACAGCTAGAACACCCCACAGATTAAAACTCTGACGTGCAACAGGCTAAACTCCTGTGGATGAGATTTCAGCCAATAAGCTGGAATTGACTTTTATTTTTTTTCTGGGAATACTGATTAAATGAGGAGAAGGTGAAGAGAGCTGCGAAACAGAATGACACCAAGTTTTGAAATAAGTTTGCCGTGGAAATTCATACCTTGATTTTTAGCTGGTCTGGTGTATGGAGTCTGTTAATCTAATCTGAGGAGATCCCTGTAGTATGGGACCTTAAGGCATGGCAGAAGATTTATATAATTATACAGAGGCCAAGAAAGGACAGGAGAAGTACTGGAGATGATGTCTTGGATTAGCTGGGAGCCTCCCCAGCTGCTGTGGGCTGCACTAATGCTGCTGGGAAGATGACTTGGCTGCTCGGATGGCAAGTGGTGTAAATCTCTTCTGGAAGTCAGTGACAACAGATCTGCCTTGAGCAGGAGACTTTGCTGAACGTCTACTCCTGTCCACTGCTTTGCTCCTGCTCCTTTTGAGTATCTTTCTCCTGGCACAGCACAGCTCATGTCCCTGGGCAAGCCAAAAAAAACCAACCCCAAACCCCCAAAGGCCAAGTTATTCCAACACTTGAATTCTCACTTGTGTCCCATAGGAGTTGGTTATTTAAATTACATTCACAGCCTCAGTGCCCTGATGACTCTTTCTCAGAGCATTTTCTTCCAGCTTGTTTATTTTTAATTTAAACCAATGAACTATTCCTGCATTCCTTCCCTCACGTCAGAGAGCAGGACAGATTTGTTAGAACTCCAGTGAACTCTGGAAATGAGTTTATAAAATCTTTCCTTGGGTTGTTTCAGATGAGCACAGGCTGTGCCAGAGGGAGAGCCAGGTTCTGTGCCAAGAGAAAGAGCAGGCCCTGGGTTTTATTTACGGGTTTTGTTCAGCTTGTTTAAACTCTATAATGAGGGACTGTCTCTTCATCAAATCTGTCTAATGGGATCTTTGATCTCCATTATGAACTGGAGCTCAGCGAGGACAGAATCAGCATCAGTTACATGTTTTATCTGAACCTCCCCACTGATACAGAAAAGGTGATTCATCCCCAAACTGGGCCATTTTTTTCAATGAGCTTGCCATTCATGGGAATTAGGTCTAGTTCTTGCTGCTGCAGCTCACGTAATTATTAATAAACTGAGTGTCTGCATCTAAAACAAGATCAAATCACGTCTTCTTTTCTAAGAATGACTGGGCAGAGCAGAGCTGGCTTTGTTCTAGCTGAGGGGTAGCAGAGAGTCAAGCCCCAGCAGAGTGAACATTTAATGATGGCTCACACCAGCAGAGTGGGAGGTGCCAGGGACACAGGAGGTGGCAGCAGTGTCACAGCTTCTCCGCTTGCATCCTTGTTGGAGCTGAGCTGTGCTGGACTGAGCTGGATCCGTGTTCTGTAGCATCCTCCAGGGCCAAGGTGTCTTCCTGGCGTTGCACAAATGTTTACTGTGAACAGGGAAAAGAGGGGTGATGGGTAAGGAACGGGAAGAGGACAGAGAATGATCCTTGGAAATCTCCCTTTTAACTTCTTACAGCGATCTGAATTCATCATCCCGTGTTGAAACCTCTCATTTTTAGGGGAGATTAGCACTGCATCCTCCCCACACGGAAAACTATCACCCACAGGCACCAGTACCCCTGTTGGCACAGGGCCAAGATGTTTTAGGTGATTCAGGCTCAGGTGGAGCTCAGCAGCTCCAGCCCTATCCCCTGATGGTGCTTTCAGCCTTCCCAAGGGTGCTGCGGAGCCTGGACCTCCTCCTCCTGGAGCCTCAGCGCGGCTGGAGAGTTCATCCAACACAGACTTTGACAGGCTCTAAATCCACACGTGCAGCCCCACTCCCCCTGGAAATGGGCATGGATTGTGTCCATGACAGCAAGATTTATTGCAGTGTGAACAGCGGGGTAGAGCAGAGAAAGAACCTTGGGAAAGAAACCTCTGGCTGAATATCTTGATCTGCCTCTTTCCATTATTTTGTTGCAGAGTGTATATTGCTGAGGCAAACAATTCTTGAAGGAAAATAAGGGAAAAAGGAGTATTTCCATCATTTCACAACTGTTGGTGGAAATTCAGGGAGTAAACAAATTCCTGCCCTAGTGCAGGGGTCATTTAAATGAAGTGAGTCCTGAATTCTGTCCTGTGGAAAAGAGCTGTCCTCCATGGCAGGGGCCCGGTGCCAAAAGTGGGACTGCACCTCCTAAAACTGAACATCCAAGGATTGCTCCCAGACAAAAGCTGCCAGGGACAAAGGGTCTGTCTGGCCTCGGTCTCCCAGGGGATGCCTCTCAGCTGCTGCCAAGACACATGAGCACCAGGTTCTCCTCCGCATGGAGAAGAGCTGTCCTCCAAGGCAAGGCACCTGGTGCCAGAAGTGGGGTTTTGCCTCCTAAAACTGAATGTCCAAGGACTGGTCCCAGACAAGAGCTGCCACATGGGTCTGGCTGGCCTTGGCCTCCCAGGGGCCACCTCAGGTCATCAGCCCCTGAGACACTGGGGTGCCTGGCTGACCTTCCTGTGGAAGAGAGCCATCCTTCTCAGCCACACATCTGCGACCCAAGGAGGGATTCTGCCTCCTAAAATTGCGAACGTCACTGACCTGTTTTAATTTATTTCTGAGAAACTGCAGGTAGAATCATTGAATCCTAGAAGAATTTGAATTGGAAAGAACTTTGAAGATCATCCAGTGGCAGGGGCAGGGGCATGGGAAGGGACACCTTCCACTATCCCAGGCTGCTCCAAGTCCTGTCCAACCTGGCCTCGGACACTTCCAGGGATGGGGCAGCCACAGCGTTCCTGGGCACCCTGTGCCAGGGCCTCCCGACCCCCTCAGTAAAGAATTTCTTCCTAACATCAAATGTAAACCTACTCTCTTTCAGTTTGAAGCATTCCCCCTTTGTCCTGTCCCTACAGCTCCCCATGAAGAATCCCTCTCCATCTTCCCTCTAGGTCCCCTTTGGGCAGGTTGATATCTGAGGTGCATCAGAAGAAGGGAGAAATGCAAATATTGTACTATTCATCAGAAAATCGGAGAGAGAATGACACAGTTGCCATACACTGAATTTCTAAGTTTGAAGCAAATATTAAGAGATAAATATTTCTTTGAGGGTGGGTTGTACAGAAAAAAATAAACTTGCAGACAAATTCAATATCATATTAAAATAGAATTACAGTTACTAGCTGAAGGGGATGTGGTGGGTGTAGTCTATTTGAAATTTAGAAAAGCATCTGATGCAATCTCTCATAAAATTTTAATCTCAAAATAAATTAAAACTAGCTTTGATATAAGCACAGCTACATGGATCCATAACTGGCTAAAGAATCATAAAAGTAAGAATGAAAAGTGGCATTTACATCGCACTGGAGGAAGTCGTCTCTCTTACTGCAACTCCGATAAGAATAATTGCCCTTATTTATTATCTCCCCAGCAATAGAGAATGGGAAGCCTTAACAGCACATCACCAGACTAAACAGGAAGGCACATAATGCACACGAACATTGGGAAAGAAGTAATATAGTGATTTTCTGCCCGTGGTGGGCAGTTAGAGTAGGTAAGGTGCTTTAAATTCATGGCTTTGCTTGCTCAGAGGGCAGCTGAGGACCGGCAGTGAGGCAGCTCTCCTGCTCTGAACCCACAGGCAGGAAAGTGAAATGCTTCTTTCACGAGCTTTAATGTGCATGATATTCATGATATTAACAGAATTATCAATGTTTTCCCTTAACTGGATAGGGCCTGCAGGAAGGACCCTGCTGTGTCTCATGAGGAGGCTCTGGGGCACTGGTGCCCTGCTGGGGCTTGGGGCTGGACCGTCCCTCAGCCACCTGTGTTTGGGGGAAACTGAGCTGTTCTCCCCTTGGATGGGTCCAAACTGGATGGGACTGGAGCTGCCAGTAACTTGTTCATACAGAAGATGGGTGGATCAGGGAGTGAAAAGCCATTGGTGACTTATCCTACACCGCAGCACTTGGAATTTGGGAGTTGTTTTAGACCTCCTTGTTCTAATTAATCCATGTGTACAACTGAGTTAGTTTGCCGGGAAAAAAAGAATTAAAAAATCTTCAGAAAGTTCTGGGAGAGCAAAAATTGAGCTGGAAAATCCAGACGAGGCAGAAGTAGATATCATCTCTGCACAGTGGTAATTGACTTTGAAGACACCATTCATCTGAATTACTCAGTTTGCAAGGGTTCCCATCCATTCCATCTTCACAGAGGAATTCAATATATTCAATAGTAAAGATGTACAAAGAACTGATTTTTCTGTCATTTGCACAACTCGAATGAAGAAATGTAAAAAGAAATCATTTCACGTCAAGCTGAAGCAATTTATGAAATCCATTCAGGGAAATTAAAGTAAAAAATCTTTCTCGTGAAACCAAAGACTTTCATTATCCATTTTTAATTAATTTAAAATAAAATAGATGTCTTGTTGTTATATAATGTAGAAATACTTCGTTCAAAGGCATCGAGAAAAAATACCCTAGTTTAGATTTTTCTCTGAAGGATTTCTTTTTCCAAAACAATTTCTCAACCCAAAATTTATTCAAAACTTTACTTCAATTAATAGCTTCATTTTTCTGATGGGAAATGTTCAGAGGAAAGCCTTGCCCGGGTTTGGCTGATTCTGGATATTCCTGGATGCTTGCTTTCCTTTGTGCAGTTACGATGTGCATGGATGGGCACTGCCTTCTCACAGCTATTTCTGAGGTACAGCATCATCATCCTCAGCACCCAGGAGGGCCAGAAGGGCAGAGGCAGGTGCTGGTGACCCCTCAGTGCTCTCCACAGCAGCACCTTCTCCAGGAACAAGCTCCCACTGCGTGATGGGAGCTAACCCTGCACTGTGCTGGCTGGAACTGTCACTGACTCTACTTCCACACGGGTTTTGGGGATTGTTCCTCACTTTGGATGAGCTGAACAGTGCAGACAGAGTTTGGAAATTCAATCACAGAGAAGATCTCTGCAGTGGAGGTGTTTCAGAGCCTCATTGTAGCCATGGAAGTCTACTTCAAACTCATGGGGATTTCCACAGAGGTCTTAACTCTTGGCACTCCAGCCTTCCTCTGTCCCAGCCTTCCATGCTGAGGATCCCACTGCACCTTGGACTAAAGCCAGGCTCATTGTTATTGGTGCCGCATGCCTGGAAGTGTCCAAGGCCAGGTTGGATGGGGTTTGGAGCAACCTGGGATAGTGGAAAGTTGTCCCTGCCCATGGCAGGGGTTGGGAACGAGATGGTCTTTCAGGTTCCTTGTGACCCAAATCATTCTGGGGTTCTGTGTTTCCACAGGGAGCACGTTCATCAGCTCTGTTCACCTTGATGAAAAGAAAGTCTGGGCTCCTGGAACAAGCCTGTACCTGGTGTGACACTGCAGCCACGTGCCTGGTGCTCCATCTTCCTGCCCCATAAAGCACCGCTTGTCACATCTGGAGCTCCCTGCTCCAGCAGCCTTTACTGCATCCTTCATTTTGATGCCTTGTTCCGGGTTTTAAATAGCTGCGAGTCCCCCATTGCTCATTAGCAGGCTCAGAGAAACGGCTTTTATAGACCCATGTATTAAACAAATAAAAGACGTCAAGGAAACTTAAAAACACATCCAGCTGCTCGCAGATTTACTGCGCCAACATTAAACTCTCATTAAATGTACTTTTATAAGGGGTGGCTTTATTTTTTGACTCTGAATACCTGTGACAGCGGGAAGTGGGGGTTATCGAGATATACTGGCTAAATGAGAACATTTATCGGTGTAAGGTTTATTGGGCACATCTCGGTGACAATGCGGAGCACGCCGGGTGTTTTGTGGGCTGTCACGCAGGAAGGCGCTGCCAGCCTCGCTAACAGGGAGTTTATGAAGCAAATAAACATTTCCTTGCTGTCTGGCTTCCTTGCTTCCCCCCCCCACCCCCCCCAGTCTCTTTGTCTCCTAGGAAGTTATGCAAAACATTTCAGGGCACTAAAAATGTCACTGTTTTATCAAGAGGCTGTCTTCATGCATCCGGAAGTAACCTTGTCCCAAATCCCACATTTTGAACTCTGAGGTAGGTGGGATGGGGATTTCAGTGAAGCTCAGAACAGTTTGAGTTGGAAGGACCTTAAAGATCATTTAGTTCCACCCCCTGCCATGGGTAGGGACACCTTCCACTATCCCAAGTTGCTCCAAGCCCTGTCCAACCTGGCCTTGGACGCTTCCAGGGATGGAGCAGCCACAGCTTCTCTGGGCAACCCTGTGCCAGGGCCTCACCACCCTCAGAGGCAGGAATTTAATCCTAAATATCTGATCTAAACCTGCCCTCTGCCAGTTTGAAGCCATTCCCCTTTGTCCTGTGATTACCCCAGCTGGGACCACCAGCTCCCATCAGTCCTGCTCAGAAATAGCTTGAAACCAGATGTTTCTGCCTCTGGTCCTTATTGAAGCCAAGGCCAAAGGTGCCCCATGAGGTTTGCAGAAGGGCTGGCTCCTACCTGGCTCCCACAGCCCGTGCTGGCAGAGGTCTTGATGGATGCACCCTCCTGGACAAAGCAGTGACGCCTCTGTTGGCACCTCTCCTTCTCCCTCGCTGCCGAGGTGCCGAGGTAGAGCAGGGAATCTGCTCACTGCAGCACATCTACTCATCAGATGCTAGATTGATACGGACAAATGTGAGCAAACCAAATTGGTTTATGCTGTATTTGAATTTTTATCTGCAACAATAATCCATTTATTAGTGAATAATTCGGGGTATTAAATACTAAAACCCCGTCTTTGATGCTGAAAGTCACGGAGCCCTGGAGTGCTGGAGGCTGAGGGAATGTGCTGAGCCAGGCCTGGAACATGCTGGTTGTCTTCTTCATCCTTCAGCTGGGACAGATGTGGTGAGAGTGTGGACAGACCCGCACTCTGACCCAATGTGACCATCCCAGCTTTCTGGCAATAATATTTTTTCTAATATGACTCATATATATTCCACTTCTTGTTTCAAGTAAAAAGTGATTTGATGGCAGAAGAAAGGGTTTATGTCTTTGGGGCCCAATTTTCTGAATACTGCACAAAAATACACATGCAATTCTTGGCAATAATTGAGATTTTGTATGCAAATTGGGTCATTCTGTGTGTGTAATTGCCCTTTCAATGCATAATTGCCCGTGGGCAGGTTTTGCAGAAGATCATATCAACTGCATGTACAGATAAGTCGCACATTTTTATTCACTTCAGGAAATGTGCACAAGCAGGAATTTAAAACCAGACACCCAAGAGGGCTGGAGACTTCTTAGCGGTCTGGAAACAATGAATGCTCGGGCTGCAATCAGCAGGCAGGATTTGGTGAAGATTATGAACCTGAGAAATGGAATAAATATTTGTGATGGATGTCGAGGACATCCCGCGGCACCGGAGGGGACAGCAGGAGCCTCACTCGGGGATCGCTGTGCTGGGAAGGCCTGGCTCACGTTAACCCTTCCTTCTTCTGCGCAGGAGACAAAGGGAAAGGCAAATACTCCTTTATTAATTAGCACCCCGTAATCACTTTGCAGGGAGGATGACATTTGGACAGGCATCCCATCCCGCATCCCCTGTGGAAACCTGCTTCTCCACTCACAGCAGAGAGCAGAGCCTGCAGAGAGTTAAGCCCGTGCTTAACTTTAAGCGTGTTTGCTTTCTGTTCCAATTAATACAAATGCTGATTACTTAAGAGCTTTGCTGAAAAGGGTCCAAAGCACCAAAATGGCCTGACTGGGAGAGGCATTTTGATATCCTGATTAGAGAAAACCTGTTCCAGGGTCTTCAAGGAATATCTACAGAATTTTTGTGAGCCATTTTCCCTTCCGCAATCTTTCTACCTAAGTTTTAAAGACACTTTTACTGAAGATTTACTGATAGAAACCTTCTACTGAGTGCATTTGATTGCTCCATATTTCAGAAACAATGTGGGAATGGAAAAATCTCTCTCTTTAGGCTCCATTATCTTAGACTCCTATTGTCGGCATGGAGTTATAAAGAACCAATACTACCTTTAAACACCAAATAGCTTAACTGCTCAAAACATAAAATGAAAGCACTAAACACATCAGTTTTGTGTAAAAACCCTGCACTTTTTCCCTTGTAATAAACAAATAGGTATATAACAGCAACCAAAATAAACCGGGTAAATGCTTTGGCTCTTCTTCTCCGAGAGCTGGGCTGTAACTGCTGGATGAAAATCCATCACTGTGGGACTCTAGCCTCCACACTGGGAATGAGGGTCGCTCTGTTCACAGCCTCCAGTGACAGAGTGGGTCATTTCAAGGGTTAGCAGTGAGGAAATATTGTCCCTGGAATTAGGGTCCCCTTGACCAGGGTGTGTGTCCAGCAGAGCTGTAGGGAGCACAGCCTGCCCTCCCATTTTCTCTTGCAGTCACGATCGTCCTGGCTGATGATTAAATTCTTCTGGGCAAACCCTGTCTGTTCGTGATAAATTTGATAAGATAAATGATTTTTCTAGACAAAGGAAATGCAAGATATCTCATCTATCTGGACCGAAGATGCCATTTGATATAGTGCCACATGGGAAATTATCAGATCAGCTGAAAGCGCCAAGAATTTATACAGGAGCTGTGAAGTGGGAACAGCGCTGGCTAAAGGGGAGCCCGTGACAGGGAGCAGCAGAAGGGGAATTATCACTCTGAAGTGAGGTTACCAGTAAACATCCCCGAGGATCAGGAGTGGATCTGAACATATTTCATTTCTGCAATGACCTTGGAAGGGAATGATGAGAGTGACAATGACACCTGAAGCTCACGCGATGGAAGGCGCATCCTCAATGCAAGCCAGGACAGGGCTATTAACTGAGGGCCGACCTTGAAAACTGAAGCAATAGAAGAGGGATAAAATACAATAATATATAATGTATGGACGAGTTCTTGTGGAGCAGCAGTGAGAATTTCAGCTATTTGTTAGAAATGACTGAGGATGAGAAAGACCTGAATGTACTTGGACATCCCAGGTTAACCATTAAGTGGCAATTAAATGGTTTCAAGGAAAAAACGATCAGATATACCCAATTCACCTTTTCAGTTAAGGCTAGAGGTCTAGAGAAGCACTAATTCAATTTTACAAAGGTAGGCCTGACCTCATCAGAATAGTGTGTACAGTTCTCTTCCCCCAAGAGTGAGAGGGAGGAATTCAAACAGTAAATGGTGCCATAAGGGGATTTAGGACAATCAGAGGAATGCAGGGACTGTCAGGCTGAGAGAGGAAAAAAGCACTTAGTTTAGTTAGGTAAAGACTGGGAGTGGAACATGTGGAGGGGTAAACACTCAAAGGAGAAAATTGCTGCTGAAAAGAAATAACAGTGGTGGGCACGAGGACAAATGACTTAAATAGCCCAGGAGTTAATTTAGGCTTGAAATAGAGGAAAATCGATATAGTAACAAGTAGGGGCAAACCCCTTTAACAGTCATGTGAAATAAAGCTTGAATGGTGCATTACAAAGTTTTTAATGGAGCTGGAGGAGGACCGGGGTGTCAGGACCAGGGACACCTTCCTATGTGGTGTTTTTTGGGAAGGAGTGAGAGTTGTGGCTGCCACGTGCTGTGTAACGGCAGCCCAGGGGCATGTAAAGATTTCTATCTGTAGGAAGTTTGAGGAATAGCAGCTCATAAAACAGACACCTTTGAAGGTAAGCAAGGGGATTCATGGCTGAGGGAAACTATTTGGGATTACCTCTGTACACCTCGTTTTAAGCCTCTAAGCCATCCATTGAAAGAGGCAGAGATTGGATTGTGAGAGTTACCTGCCCTGATTGAGGGCTCTGTGTAGCCAACAGCCCTGATGGGCAGCCCCTACTCAGCCCCGGAGGAGAGCACACTTATAGAAAATACACATTTTTGCCAAAACTGGACTCCGGTCATGAATGATTCATGAACGGAAAACAAGGCTACATTCATCAGATAATTTATATGTAAACCACTAGTTCCACCAGCTACAGAAATAAGCCCAGATCCCTGTAGGTCAGAGCTGTAATGAGCCTCTCGCAGTGGGAAGGATGCTCTGCTGGTGCTGCACTGGGCTGTGTCCCTATTAGCCTGGCACCAGCCCCTCGGCAGCAGGGCAGGAGGAGTTATGCTGCTGATCAGTGTGGGCCTTCCTGGCTGCCAGCAGCTGCTGCACAGCCTTTGCTGGGGTCTGCTCGCCTGGGGCAGCCTCTGTGGGTGCTGAGCTCACTGAGGGAGCTTTGATTTGAGCGGTGATGGCAGATCTCACTGAAATCCAAACGCCAAAATTCTTGTTCCCACCACGACTGCGCTGTGCTGGGTGGAAGGGGAACACGGGTGTGCTGATCTCACATCTCCTGCAGTTTGCTGGGGCAGAAGGAGGTTTTCAAGGTCTGCCTGCAGACCTGCTCACACCAGAGGTCAAGGGCAGTGGCACCCAAGCACACTGACCGAGTAAAACCAGAGTGTTTTCACAGAGGTTTAAGGCTGGGGGTTTAAACCACAGCCAGCATTAATTGCTGTGCTCATGTTAGCCTCGCTGATGTCCATTCCTTGCTAAAATGCAGTCCAGGGTCGCCACAAACTTCCCACACCACTGCAATGAGTAATTAACTGCACCTAGAGAAAGGGGGGATAAGAGACCTCACCACCGTCTTGGTGTTTGCCATGGCCCTGCCCAAGACAGCCCCAGTCATATGGAGCTGTGTAATTCCTCCAAAAAATGAGTCCTCCCTCATCCTTCCCGAGGACTGTTTGTTAAGCCCTGACTCTTTCTATTCACTTTCCAGCTAATGTAAGCATTTGCCCAGAGCCTGGTCGACTAGCAAACAAAATATAACCTTCACTAGTGAAAAAAAAGTAACCTTCACTAGTATTGATCTGCCAGTTTAGTTGCAGACAGTCCTGAACCTGCTGCAGAACATAACAGACAGCAGAAATACATTTCACCTGCAAGTAAAGGGCTTGGAACCTATGAAATTTAACTGCATGTGTTCACCCACCTCCACTCACCTTGCACCAAGCAACTCCACCAATCAGCTTTCTAAACCTCTTTCTGTACAGGGAGCTAGGCAAGATGGACAGTTGGTCTGACCCAGTAGTGCTGATGTTATTTTTCATGAGAAATAGGTTGAGTTAATAGCAAATTTATACGAGCTTCCAGCTGGAGCTGCTCTAAGATTGTGCAGCTGCAGAGTGATGAGACCTGGGGGGAACACACATTCCTGAGAGTCTGGCTTTCCTTCTGCATTGCTGGGTCCCAAGGAGGATTTTGCAGAAGAGGCAAAAAGTCTTGTAATATCACTGGGCAAGCCAGACAGATCTGTTGCCCAAATCTACCTGTAGATCATCTGTGCTGGATCTAGGAAATGAGCCAAGAGGCTTTACGGGCATTAATAATGGGAATGTGATCTCTCTGCTTCCTCCTGGCCTTGGAGAAAAGCACGTGAGGTGACCCCACTGTGCGAGCTGAGCCCTGTTGGGAAGGCAGAACTCTTGTCCTCAGTGTTGCGTGCAGGTTGTCCTGCTGGAATTAGCAAAATCCAGAATCACCGGGTTCCCTGCTGGGACAGCTTCGTGCCCTGCCCCGCCCCGAGGCTGCTCCTCTGCCACACGAGCCTCCTCGTTTTCTGCAGAGCATTGTTACTTCTCCATTCCCTTTGTGCTGGTCTCTTGCCTGTGAGTACAGACACCTTCACAACATCTCACCTCACCGGTTTCCTGCTTACCTGGTTTTCCTCCTCTTGCTTTCTAAACTGATTCCCTTTGCATCTGCCCTTCCTTAGTTCTCTTATTATCCTCAGCTTTCCCTTCATGGACTGGTTCCTTCCTCCTCTGGTACTTCCAGATGTTCCTTGCTCTGTCCATCCCTCCTGCCCACCCATCTACTTTTAGCTCTTTTCTCACACTGCTGCATTGATTCCAGCCCTCCCCAGCAATTCTTAGAGGACATCCTGTCTCCAGCCTACCTTTGCATGTAGCTTGTCCAGTTAAACATAGTAAGTTTTCTCTTCTGAATAGAGGGTAAATAGAGTTAGAAAGGGACCTTTCAGACACATCCCTCACATCTGCTTTTGGCTGTCCAGATGTGCACAGATGTGTTAACTTTCTTCTTAGCAAACGCATCACACTGTCTGCTACACATAACTTCAGAGATCGGGTAATTCCCTGAATTTTTAGAAATAAATTTTATTTGCTATCAAGAGTTTCTGTGGCATTTGCTGTCAAAGCTATTTCATATCTGCCTGTATTCACTATGGATTTTCAGTTTCCACATTCATATGTTAAGAGAGAAATGAGAAAAGCAAAAATGCCCTTTTTGATGCTAATCTACAGAGTCTCAATAACCAAATATTTCTTTTTAAGACGGTAGAGGCAGTGACCATCTTCTAACTCACAGCAGTATTTCCTCTCTGAAATTTTCACAGCACAGGAGATTATTGCTGCCAGCACATGCCAAGAAGTTTGTTAATTGTCATCCCTACCTTCCAAAGCTGTTACTGAGCTTGAAACCACTGCAGTGATTGCTGAGCTTGTTTGCAACGTGACTATTACAAGTATTTTCCCCACAGTTCTGCATTGCCTTCTGGTCCTCACTTCAGTGTTGGCTAAGCTGTCATTTACAGGAGTGATGCTGTCATTACAATATTTGATATATTTCGGAGTGTAGCTGTCGTTGAAAGCACATTATGTACTTCCTAAGGAAACCTGATATTTATTTCTCGCCGTGAAGCCGGTGGCACTGCCAAGTAGCAGGTGTGGGCAAACTCACCTTCAGCATGGCTGGAGCATCAGGCAGACAAGCTGCCACTGCTTCACCCTGGCCTTGGGACAGCACCCGACAGAGGCACATCTTTGTTTGTGTTGTATTACACCTCCAGATATCCCAGATGTTCTGCAATGGGCACTGGTGAGTGCTTTTTGCAATCTAGACACTATTTGGTGGTAATTCCTTGAGCCTAAAGACTGGGCTGTTGATTACCGGGGTTTTTTTAATTACAATTTATGCTGTTTTGATTTGTTCACATGGTTTATAGAATCACAGAATCATTTAAGTTGTGAAAGCCCTCTAAGACCACGGAGTCCAACCACTGCCAAGCCCACCACTAAACCAAGTGCCATGTCTGCACATCTTTTACCCATCACAGAATCACAGAAACACATGTTGTTATGGGGTAAACCGCATTACTCACCCCACTTGTCCCATAGCCAAGTCCCCTAATTTGCTGAGAAAGACACTGCAGAAGACCTTCCCAGTTTACCAGACTTTTTCTCTGTCCCACTAAGAGATTTTGTTTGCTCATTGCAAGGGCTTTGCTGGCTCCAGTTTTTGCAGAGCAGTCACAAGTTTTCTTCTGTTCTTCTACTCCAGCACATATCCTTATCCCAGTAACACTGGTGGACTTCAACTTTGGGAAAACTGCTGTTGTGTCTTCCGTGTGTTGTTTAACTCTTGTTTTTCTAAATGCTGGAAGTTTATTTGTGAAAGCCAACAGTTTCATGTAGTTTCTGTCTGTTTGCTGCTTTCTAAAAGTGGTTTGTCCACTTAACTTTTGCTTTTTGCTATTAAAAATCTTCCTTTGCTGATCCCTGGGAGGGGCTCCAGATGCTGTAACCTGACTGTATAAACCTTGGCGAGTGGATGAAGTGTTTTCCTATCATTTCTTTGAGAAGCCACTTTGCCTTCATGATCCATCTCCTTCCCCTTGTCTTGACTCATGTGGCATTTTCCAGCATCGTTCTTTGTTTTATGAAGAATTTCTTCTGCTGTTTTTGTGAAGATATTTTGGAGAAGCTGGTGGTGCTGCTTCAACCCTCTCACACACTCTCTAGATGACCTCACCTACCCCGACTTTAGGTGCATTTACCTCTAAACTGGCAGTGGCTGGTACTGCTTGATAACATCCTGCAGGAAGATGTGTGACCTGCAAATCAAAGCCTTGTAGCACCTGATTTATCCTTCAGTTCAAATTGAAATTGATCCTGTGCTTGTCTTACAGCTTTCACTGTCAGTTTGGTTAATGAATTAGGATTTTATTTGGGTCTGTAGTTTAATCCCGTACCTTTCCATGCAAATTATGATTCCCTCTCCCCTCACTTAGTCCGTACCAGTGCTAGTTCTGCAGCTGCAGCTCATAGCAGGGTAAATGTCACCAATATTTCACTGTTTGCATTTTCATAATCAGGTCTGCTATTTGATGGCTTTTCCTCACAGTGATTGTTTCTTCTCAGCTGAAATCTCCCATTGTTTAGAGGAAGTCATGCCTGGGTTTTCATTAAAGTCTGGAGACAGCTACAGACCTGACCCTGCCTCCGCTCCCCGTAGCTCTTTGGAGGTGTGTGACGGTGGATAAATTACAATCAGCTCACTGGGAACCTGGCTGTAGGCAATTCTTCTGACATGCAAATTGCTGAAGATTATTGGTTGTGTAGACACTGTACTAACACCAAACCATCCACATAACCTAAATATTTAAAACTCAGTGCAAACTGGTACAGAGGCATTGCTGCTCCCAGCAGGACTTTGCTGCCTAGAACGGAGTGCAGCTCTGGAGAAGAACCAGCTGATATCATATTTGTTGTTTTATGGATCTTAGGGCTCATCATAGGTCCTATAGGTTTATCCAGTGCAACTTCCTTGATATTTGCCCGCTTGCTGGGATCGTAGGAGTTCAGCCTCTCCCTGGGTGTGTTCTCCTTGCCGGTGTCTCCGGTGCTCGGGCAGCCCCACACCCCACAGCTGGGAGAAGCAGTTTGCCTCTTCAGCTCCTGCAAGAGTCTCAAGAACTGAACCCATGACATAAACCTATAAAATTCTCTAAAATCAAAGACATCCTTCTTGTGACTTCACGAATTCTCAGGAGGAGTTGCTGCCGAAAATAATCCAGTGGCACCCAGCCAGGAGCAAGTAGTACAAATCAAGTCTCATTACTTCAAGTTAGAGGCATAGAATGAATCCCAGAATGGTTTGGTTTGGAAGGGACCTTAAAGCTCAGCTAGTTTCACTCCCCTGCCACGGGCAGGGACACCTTCCACTATCCCAGGGTGCTCCAAGCCCCGTCCAGCCTGGCCTTGGACACTTCCAGGGATCCAGGGGCAGCCCCAGCTTCTCTGGTGCAAGGACCTCCCCACACTCAGAGGGAAAAATTTCTTCCTAGTATCTAATCTAAATCTCTCATGTTTTTGTTTAAAGCCATTCCCCCTTGTCCTTTCACTATCTGCCTGTGGAAAAAGTCCTTCTCCCTCTTTATGGTGTGCAGGGAAACTCTCAGGCATCTAACAAAACTCCTGTAAAGCAGAGGCAACGTGTTACAAGAGTTATAAAAAAGAGTGAAAGCTGAAAGTTGTGTTGGGATTGGTACTGAAACTTGCTAACTTCTGTTTGCTCTAGGGCCGAGGCTCCACACTGAACTGATGGCAATTTTGGATTTCCTGCATCCCATAAATATCCACAGGGGAGAGCAGCATCCCCGTCAGCCTCCTCCTTCAGACCACTGATTGAAAGACTAAGAGTGGACCAACTGCTGAACCTCAGTGGCAGATGCTTAAAATTACAGCCTGGGGAGCAGCAGAGAGGTTTTCCCTGGCTGCCTCTGCTGTACTTCTTCTGCTGGTAATTTTCTTTCCCGGTGTTTTGGAAGCGCCCCCTTCCCCCACCCCTCACGGAGTGTTAAATCCTGACATTCCAGTTGAAGCTGTGTGTGCAGCATCTGCTCTCCTCCCCCTTGGATCACATGCATGGCCTCTATTTATAGCAGGAGTGAATTTTTGTTCTTATGCATCATTCCAGCCAGCAGAAAGCAAAACAGAAGGAGAAGCTGATGCAGGAAAATGTTCCCTCAAGTCAGATTTTCAACAGAGAAAGGAGCAACAACTTCCTGCCCTTTGCAGTGCCCTCACACCCCACAGTCTCCATCCAGAATCCTCCACTGGCCACTGTGCCATGGCCAAGTGCCTCCCGGAGGCCGCCAAACCACAGTAATGGGCACATTCAAATTGAGCCAAGTGTATTTAGTTTTTAGAAGACTGGCATAAGTCATCTTTATTGAATATAATTTAGTTTTAACATATTGCTCTGTGCTTGAGTTATTATCTTCACTGTGCTTGGAGAAATAAATTACATTGAAGCCTTTATTTTTGACCTGTGACATCAATACATGCCATGGACAGATTCCAAAATCTTATCAGCTTTGGCATGGCTATTAAATTACAGTGGTGAACAAACCTCTTTAGAAATGAAAAATGCTTTTGGAGCTTTGACCTTTTACATTTCAATTCGTAAAGAGCCCAGTGCAAATGGGAAATGCTGATCAAAATCCAGTTACTTTAATCTTCTGGGGTGTCCTTTCTGCAGAAGAAAAGAACAAAAATGTATCTTCTTGCCTTGTAGCCCTTCAGATCTCGACACCAAACATTGCCTGCAACTCTGAGATTTGGTGGAAGCAGAGCTTGAAAGCACAGAACGTGGCAAATCAGCCAGAGTCACGGAATTTCCACAAAGAAACCTACTGCAAGATAAAGGTATTAATTAAAATTGAACAAAGGCACACAGCTGTTCTGCTGCTCATGGGCTGCGTTCATTGGTGTTCCAGGAGGATGTGTGAGGATCTGCAATATTTTTACCTCTGCTCCTCTTCCCTGAGAATGCACCAAGGCTTTGTCTGTCTGAAAGATGAGGAACTGTACCCAAATGGGTATTTTATGTACTCTTAACCCAAGTATTTAAGTATTCTGAAGCCAGTAAGCCAAGATTGGGGTTGTTTTCTCACTTCTCCCACTGTCTTCACAGAACCATTTTCCCTTTTATAAAAAATTCTGCCTTATTCCTTATGCAGCACATGGCGATGCACAGTCAGATGGGGAGGGACACCGGGGTCAAAGGACACAGTTTAGGAACAGTAGTGCAGAGCTCTGTGTGTCACTTGGCTGAGGAAGCTGTAAGTAGGGGTCTATAGCAAAATTAACCAGGTTACAGAAATATTATTCCCATTACTTAAAATTTTTAACTTCCCTTGCTCTTTTCAGCCACGTGAAGCACGAGGTTTAGCTGCCTGTGCTCGTGGGGGAAGGATGAAGGTGTTCCCAAATCTCCACAGGCAGCCGGAGACATCACTCAGTGCACGGCTCTGAGGCACCTTTAGAGTGGGGCTGAAAACTCATTCCTTTCTCATCAGTCCTCTGGCTACACTTGTTTTCAATATTATTTAATAGTGCTTTATGTATTTCTGATAACTTTTGGGGAAAGGAATTTTTTTTCTACTGCTGATGAGAACAAAAAGCACAAGTTACACTGAAATTAATGAATACAGCTGGACAAAGACCCAGTTGTTCCTTATTAAGCTTTAATTAAACTGGAGCACTACAGAGAGTCAGAGGAGTTTCTGGGTTGTTTGTGATGTTTCAAGAGAGTAATTCCTAGGACATCCATCAGCAATGCTCATTTATATTCTACTTTAATCCCATATTACCTTTTCAGAGCCAGGGGAAATCTTGACATCCCAAAGAAGGGACAAGCTAGTTTCTTTTGCTGAATCAGAAAACAGGGATGGGCCCAACAGCCTGGGGCACAGAAAGGTCCCTGGAGCTGGGAATGCAGAGAAGATAATTGAGTTTAGTGATGCACCAAACGGGATTTACATTTCTAAATGAGTAATTATGGTCAATAAATTCACCAAGAGCAAGTTGGATGTTAGTTTTTTGGTTTTGGTATATTCTAGGCACCATGTTGGACCTAAATTATGGACAGCAAGTGGTTAACAAGTCTGCAAGGCTGGTGTGTTGGACAGAGAGCTAAAATAAAGCACCGTGCTGCAGGAAAACCTAATGTATGTTAATTGAATGCCGATTGATTAAACATATTCATTGAGGTTTCACATCTAGGTCATAAGTAATCTATCTATTACATACTTGTTAAACCTCATTAAATAATTGTCTAGTGGTATTTAACATGCAATAAGCATCCCCTGAAATTCAGCTAAAATGTGTTCCTGCATTTGCTTAAGAACTCGCCCGAGTGAATCGATCGAAGATTTCAATAAAAGGGATCTGCTGCACGGTGGTGTGAGATATCCCAGTAAGTCTGCTAAAAGACACATAGTGTCTGCACAATTATCCATGTAATTCCATGCAGAGGGAAAGGATTAGTCACTACAAAGCTCTGCTCAGGGATGGAGAGCTGGAGTCTGCAGGACAGAAGCAGAACAGGGGAGCGAGAGACTCTGGAAGAGTTTTCCAAGGTATATGGACTCGGAGCTGCAAATTTTACTTTTATTTTCATAGGTGAAAAATGTTTGCTACAAATCTAAATGTTTATCCCCAGGTACAGGGCTCACTTGTTGCTGGTGAATTATTAGCAACGTCTTGCAGCTACAGGCTCTGGAGCGAAACAGCTCCAGTCACCTCACAAACATAAATTAAAGACTCGTGGGGTCTGTGGGAGGCAGCCACTTTATATCATCCATTGCTCATCGAAGGCATAAGCAAACTCAGGCACCGAGTTTAAATTATTTGCCTAGGCTGTCTCGGGAAAATCGATGGGGAACATCAGCCAGAAAATTCAGACATATCTACCTCTCACCTCCGGCTGCGCCAGGTAACTCCCGGCGAGTGCTTCAGCCTGGGTGTGCAAACCGCCCCTGCTCCTTCAGAACAGACACTGCACCACGGCCTGGAAACTTCCCATTCCCCTTATCCCCATCCTCTGGAGCCGGAATTAATAATGAGCAGCAAACTAAAAACAAAAATAAAGCAACGCCCCCCCAAATAAACAAAAGTAAAACCACGTTTATCAGCTGCAGCCTAATTTTTGATGGATCGCTGAGACATCTGCTTGTGGCACAAATGAGCAGCCTGTGCAATTTATGGTGCTTCCTTTGCTGCTTGGGATGTTGGACCAGGCCATCGGCAGGAAGGTTTTATTCCTCACGGGATCTTCCTGGAGAGCCCCTCTGAGCCCCAAGGCAAGGGGAAAATGCCCCTTTTCCCCCCTCACTCCTCTGAGCTCTTCCCAGTCACCAGAGAGTCCTGAGGGCATCCAGCTGGAGATGACATCCCACTAGCACCTCCCCATCCCACACAGACCTGATCTTGTAATTAAACCGCTTTAATCATCCAATGCAGCCGTTCAGACCGATTCCTGAGAGACCAGAGAGACAGAAGTGTGACAATGACTAAGAACCCTAAATATCTAAGGATTTTTTTTTTCTGTGACACATCTGATATTTTGTAGACGTGAGCTAGAAATGCTACTGAAACCTGCTGATTTCCCCCCTCCAGCTTTATTTAATCTTTCTCAAGTTTGTAGGGAGTTTCTAGCCGAAACTCTAGCAGGAGGATGAGAGCAAACACACGGGGGAGCACTTAGACTGTGACAGCCAGAGCGCTCCATCCGCCCGGCTCGTGCACCTGGAATGACCACTTCAGTGGAAAACCTGGCTTTTCAAAAACCCCATTTGTTCCGAGGAGTTCACCATTTCCCAGAAACCAAAAGCACCACGTGGAATTTCCTAAATGCCAGGACCACAGGGTGACCCACTCTGTGCTAGAAAAGAGGAGCAATTTAAGAAAGTCTCGCTGTTCTCAACAACAAAGAAATGCTGAATTTTGAAGCCTGTTTCCACTAAATGCCTTTTAAAAAAAAATTTACTCCCTGCTCTATAGTTGGAAATTTCTTTCAACAGCCTTTGCACTTATACTGGGTTGCTTGTCTCCCTAATCTTCGATGTCCAGCTCAGCAAACTCCCCTGTTTGGAAAGGTATCTCCTAAAATACAGATTTGAGACTTAAAAGAGGGTATTTAGTGTGTCCACCATATGAGCGAAGCACTTGGCCCCCATAATAAATTCCCTATATTTGCAGAGTTTTTGTCATGTTTGCACAGTAAACATCTGTGAAATCCATTTAATGGTTTAATTTTTCCAGTGCTTGTGAAGATAGGTACTTCAGGAACATTGCTTAATACACAGCCAAAGCATAAACCCAGCCACTAAACAGTATTATATAATTAAATTTCTATTTAATGGTGTTTATGCTTCTGTTTTGAAGCTGGAAATGTGATATATGCACACACTTCATAACAGGTGTGTTGTAATGTTATTAGCAGGCAATGATGCTAACGCTTCGAGTTCCTTTAATTTGTGCATTATTAAAGAATCCTTGCCTCATTCTCATATAACAGATTCCAGAATTACCTTCACTGAGGTAAATACCACAATGCTGGAATAACTATTGCCTCTTTGCAGCCATCAGCTCTGCCACAAAGCTCTCTGTAAGACACAGGTGCAGCACTTCTCCATCCTCCCCAGCCTTGCCCACAACTCAGTTCGTGTTTAATAGGACTCCAGAGAGAGCAGAGACGAAGAAAAGGGGTTTTTATGCACATACTCCCAAACATAGCAAGGAAATAGCACAGGAGATAACATTCCTCTGGCTCTTGGCTGGAACAACAAAGGGTTCTGAGGCTGAGGAAGGTGTGGCTGAAGGGAGAGGAAGGCAGGCATTTTTATTTCCTGGTAAAGAGAGGAGTTAATTGAAAGTAGTAGCACATCACTTATAAGTGATATATAAAAAGAAGTATTACTTATTTATATAATTGGTTGTATTTTAACATTAATATGTTTGGTAACACTCCAGAAATGGGATAAATGTCTCACAGTGAGCAACCTCAGGCACCAGGGACACAGAACTTTTAGCATGTATGGGATTATGCAGGCAGTGAATTCTGGGGTCCTTGGAATCATGGAAGCATGGAATAATTTGGTGGAAAAAGCCCTCATCAGGTCCATCCATTAACACAGAACTGCCATGTTCACCACTAAACCATGTCCACAGGTGCCACATCCACACATCTTGTGAACACTCCCTTGGAAGTCTACAGGCATGTTTTGTACCTACACACCTCTGGATGCTCCTAAGGCTGTGTTTATTAATGTTGCCAAATGGACAATAAAAATATCTGTTTTTCTACTACTGATGCTTATTTACAGTCAGCAGGGTTAATGGAAAATTGTTATTATGATGATTGAAGAATGGATTTTACAGAAAAAACAGAAAGATCTGGTGGCACTTTCATCACGTGGTTAGAGAAAAAGATCTTTACATTATTTTTGCTGCAGTTGGGTTCAATATCCTTAACAAAACAAGGTCAATATCATGATCTGCATTGTTCAAATATGGAAACAGAGCCAAAGTGTGCTACTTCTCTGGGGTTCTGTGCAATGCAGTGTCACAGTGTGCTGATGGAGTGGCAGGTACATCACAGGTGAATTTCTCATTAGGAAATACCTGGAAAGCAACAAGAAATGATACTCACTTTAATCAAATAAATGAGCTAAAAATATGGTGGTGATAAAATGCCGCTTAATCTGATCTCGTGGACAAAACTGCACTGTGCTGTAAAAAATAATAATCATTTCTCTCCAGCCTATTACACTTCTTTGTGTTCCTGCAGCAGAGCGGAGAGAGCAGGAGCTTTCAAAAATTTCCATGTGCAACGAGGTTTTAAATAGTCTCACACAAACATTTCTTGGGAGAGCAAGCAGCTGCACGGGCACCAGTTCCTTTGTGAAGGGGAGGGGAATGACAGTGTCAGGGCAAGGCTGGCGGTGGGATGCTCCACGAGCAGTGAGCCAAAATAAGGATTTCGACAGCCAAAGGCATCAGTGAAATTATAAATCATTTCAGGAGTCTATCTTAAAGAGCTGGGTGGAGTGCATTCCAGGGATCAGCTCAGTTCAAGTAAGCAGAAGGTGAAGCGTAGTGAAAGGAAAAAGGAAACAATTTAAACTGCTTGTGTGTAGAGTCAGTCTTAAATTAACTGAAGGGAGGCAGGAGAGCAACAAGGTGTCTTTGCCAACAAGACGTCTCTTCAGTGAGAAGTGGTGGCCAGAAAAGCAAACAAAATGCTCATTTGCATTAAGAAAAAGCTCGAGGAAAGTACAGAATTATTCCTTATCTTTAATACGAAATGACACCACACCATGGATCCTCTGCTCAGCCTCTCTCTCCAGTCTTATGGGAGGAGAGAGCAGAAATAAAACAGGTCTGGGGAAGGCAATGAAAATGATTAAGTGAATAGAAAGCTGAAGTGTGTGGAAAGATTAAAATATTAGAACTATATATCTTAGACATTAGAGGAATAAGGGGTGATGATAGAGAGAAATAAAAAAATAGCAAAAGTGATGATAGAGATATAAAAAATAGGGGAAGGTTTAAAGAAGGTAAGTCAAGAACTCCTATTCTTTGAGCACGAGGTGTATAAGATGAAATTGAAATCAATAGTTTAGACCTTCTTTACACACTTAGTGATGCTCAAGAGAAGACTAACATCTGTATAAATTGTGTCCAGGTGTACACTGGGAACAGTAACCTGTAACAGGTAAGAACTATCACAGTCCTGAGCTCATCCCAGCCATGAGTTCTTGAAGTCTGAATGATTAGAAGGTGTCTTAGTTCCTTAATGGATTTACTGCCTCTGCTCCTGAAGCAGCAGGCAGAATGACTTCCAGAGAAAAATACAATTTTTTGTATCTCTGCACTGAGATAGAGATCAGGGTTGGTTTTTTCCTTTTTCTTTTTATTTCTTTGGAATTAATCAAGTAGAAACCTCTCTCTGTGAAATCTATAGCAACAGGAATTACGCTCAGTGCGTGTGACAGTGGATATCTGAGATACGTTCCAGACAGACACCACACCTTTTCCAGCAGACTGTTCTAAGTGCTACAAGATGACGAAAAACAGATTTCTAGAACACTCCCAGAGCTGTCCAGAACAA
Source organism: Gymnorhina tibicen (assembly GCA_013399875.1). Lineage (NCBI taxonomy): Eukaryota > Metazoa > Chordata > Aves > Passeriformes > Artamidae > Gymnorhina > Gymnorhina tibicen. The sequence continues at coordinate 557,785 of VXAZ01003885.1, forward strand.
AATCAAATGGCTATGTGTGGATCAGTTCCCCCTCTGTGCTGAGAGAGGGGAGCTGACATCACACCAGGTACCATGGCCCCACTCTGAGCCAGGAGAAGGCTGGGTTTCCTAGGAACAACACGAGAAATCCTGTGCCCAGCCTCATCCCAAGGGCCCTGGGCAGCTGCCCTGACTCTTTTTCATGGTGAAAGAGAGGTGGGAGACTGATGAGAGGCACTGCCATCATCTCAGAATGTAAAGTGGGTCCTACTCTTTGGCATTTATTGTAAAGTGTATTTCACTGTGCCAACAGCACTCTGGGCTGGGCATTTCCAGGGAATTGTTACACTTCTCCAATGGTTAATCACTTGGCCTTTGGCCTCCTGCCTTATAACTCTGTTTGACACGTCCTATAATTACCACTTGGAGAGTTTTATTACTTAATTATGCAATCAGTGATTGCTATTTAACATGCCATCAATTCCTCCCCACCAGCCCCCCCATAAGCCCCCAAACAAGTTTCCCTTTTCAATCACATTTCTCAAAAATTTTCCACGAAGCAAGGAACTGCCGAATTTGTGCTTTGATGAATAAGGTGTAAAGTTTTCCAGCGTACAAAATCCTTGCCCATTTTCTGTGCCTCTCCCACTCCTCCACTCCCGAGCCCTCTGATTTCAGGCTGTGATAATATATGTAGTCACATTTACCAGTGCTGGCAGAAAGCAGCCAGAGCACCTCATCCTTTTTACTATATCTCCTAAAAACAAATTAAGACTACACCAGACAAGCTGTTGGCTTGTGTGAACATCTGCCTGGCACTTCGTGGGCTGCTTGCAGAATACTCCCAATCCCTGAACCGTGTCCTCCTACGGATCGGTGGCTCAGCCCTTTCCACCCCGCGCACGTTTGGTGCAGTCTTGAAACGTCCCAGCACAGTTTAAAGACCAGGTTTACTGCTGTTGTGTCACTGGAGGAAGATGAAGAGAACATTGCCATGCCATTCAGGAGGGTTTGGGTTTGGGGAGGAGCTCTCAGTCCCTTACTACTCCTTATTCCGTGGTCCTCCCATCAGGAGAAGCAAGGCTGAGGTTCTGCAGCGGTTCCTGGAGGCAAAAAAAACCACCACTGTGAAAAATAATTTTAAACCAACTTGGTTGTCATCCCCAGTCCCCAGTGCAAGGGTGTGCTGATTTATGACAACCTCCCAAAGTTGCCCCCAGACTGTTTGACAGCCCAGACAGACAGAGATTCTTAATAGCGTGAAGTGCAGACCCGTCCCCTTCCACCTCCAACATCTCCCCTGCACCAGGACCACGGCTCCACATAAATCTGCCGTGCCTGTGCCAGGGGAATTGTCTCCCAGCCTCCTGCAGCTTGTAAGGTCTGTTTCAGGAGATAGAATTAGTACCTTGATGCTTGGTATTGATCTCTGTTTGATTTATATTCCCTTGATCTGATTTTCTCCTTGGCGTCATGAGTATAAATCAAAAGTAATGCCCACAAGAGTCAGAAGCTATGCTGGCTTTAAACTTGTGTAAGTGAAATTGAGGTTCCTTAACTCCAGGCTTTTCTGGTGAAAAGGGAGGGCAGAGTAAAAAGATCAGCTGCCTGACTCATGGGAATACAAAACAGCCAGTCAGTGTAGGACACAGTCTTCCAGCCATTCCTTTATTTTATTTCCTGAACCTGGATTTCAGGTGAAAGAATTCCTGGAGTCTCTCTCCTAGAGTTAGTTTTGAAATATCCTTGTCTGCAATAGCCAGCAATCCTCCCTTTTGGACCTCTATGTGGGAGCTGAATTAAAATTCCCTTGTGGGATGTGAGGAGGAATCTTAGGAGGGACAAGAAAAGTACTTTTGCAGCGCGATTTCCAATGCGTGACCATTTCGTGTTGAGTCATTCGGATAAAAACCCACAAAGACACCAAAACTCTGTAATCAGTTCTTATTTCCAAGGGAGTCTTTCTATGGCCATTCATGGTCATATTCAAGGGACTGATACGGCCTGGATATTCTCTTTGCAAAATTTGGTGCATTTTTCTAAAATCACTCTTCAGACGTCCTAAAATATCCATTGATTTATCCTGAAACTCTCATGTGCTGAAGAGCTGCTGAGTAATGGAAAAAGGAGGAAGAGGGGTCTGCATGCACCATAATTCTTCATTGTGGCAGATGCAGAGAGGGTTGAGAGAGGTCTGGGGGGATCAGGCTGTATCCTCACGGAGTGAAAGTCCACTCTAGGTAATAGAACTGGTGTGAAAAATTTATAAAGGAGAAAGCTTCCAGAGGGTCCCCTGGCAGCAGCGTGGAGGTTCTGATGTGACTGATGGAAAAAGTAAATGTATCTGAGCAAAGGCCAGGGATCATAAAAGGCTTTGTCGAGAAAATGGACCCTCTTAATTAAGTTCTGTGTGTTTTTGCATAGCTGGGAGGCAGAAGTGCTGGACTGTCAGGAAGAGCCAAGCAACCTGCTCCTCTTTATTTCTCCTTCATGCCCAAGTATTCTTCACCACTTCCCTCTCAGCAGTCTCTGACAAGGCACAGAGTGGAATTTTAGTAGAAGCACTGAGAGGTTTTTTTAAAATTTTATTTATTTTAAAACCCAGCAGTTAAAAAGCAGGTACCTGTGGGTGTAGAGCCAATTATTCATATAGTATCAGTATTGCCATAGCTTGCTTAAATTTAATTTAAATATAAATGGTCTACATTTACAACACTTGCTTGGGGAATAATCCCAGCCTCTTTCAGTCCTTTGCCTTTAAATTATTGACTGTCATGCTTAGCCCTCAAGTGAAGGAATAAAGCTGTTAAAGGAATGCATTTGCATGCCAATGGTCTGAGACCACATCAAACCCAGCTCAACAGATTATTTTGAGGTTTTGTCTGATTTTATATTTGTTACACCATGCTTTGAGAGAGCCCTGCTGCTGGGCTTCAACACACCCTGGGGGAAGGCTCTCCACACTCAAAGACCACCTCGGGGCAGGAGGCAGCAAACCAGGGAGCACCTGCACGAGCATTTTGCAATATAATCCACCAAGTATCATCTCATGGCCTCGGGGAAAGAGAAAGGAATCAATGCACGCAAAGCAATGCCTTTTCAGTTTGTTGTCAACACGCTGTCAGCTCTTTCTTGTATGCTCTGTCTTCTGTTAATGACCAAGGGAAAAGGAACTGATGAGGGATTGGGTTTTTTGGGTGTAAGCCTTGCTGCAGCTCATGTGAGCAAACACGCACACACGCGGCAGTCAGTGAGGGGTGTCAGCAATGGCCTCTTTCATTTCAACGACACCTCATTTCTTAGGGTAAATAATAAACACGTCTGGTGAAATCCCGAAGAGCTTCTGGGATTAGTTGTAGTCTCTGCTGGGAAACCAATTACTCTCAAGCTCCAATGCTCTTTCAGATTGCGACACTTGCTAAATTGGGTTCGGGGAGTGCTGGGTGGACAAAAAGGTGTGTGGTTTTGTTATTCCATATCCGAGCGTTCCTGTGCGTGCTCAAAAAAAGAGGGGAGGATAGAAAAAAGCCATTTCCCTCCAAACACCAGGCTCCATCTCCAAGTGACATCAGACAGAACAGAAAGAGATGCGGGGACAAGAGGAGATTTGAGATGCGTTTTGCTCGTCACTGCAGGATGGAAATATGAACGGCTGCCTTTGATTAATGTATGCCCAAGGTCAGACATGCAACTGTAACAGTCAATAGCAATCAGATTAGAGTAATGTATTATTCAGTGTTTATGATGGTGAATTTGTATAGTGCCCGTGAGGCAGCTTTGATCCCCTTGAAATGTTTCCTGAATGCCGTTTGGGAATGCCACAGAGCCCAGGCAGCCATGTGGCATCTCCAGCTCACGTTCCTCCTGTCAGCAGTGCATAATTACCCACCTCTGCTGCTCCTGCGTGGACACACGCTTGGATTTAATTGGTCTGCAATTGGCTACCAGCCTGACTTTTTTTGCCCCTAGGTGTTAGGGAAGTAGGGGAAATAATAAAAAGTAATGCATTTAATTGAAGGTCCCAAGTGCTTTAGAAAAACTGCTTCATTAGGCTTTGCTATGAATTGGTGATAGCTTTATCCATAGGCAGTCTTGGCCTGTGGATGAGCATGCAGTGCCCTGTAGGACGCAGCACCACTCTGTGGCATAGGTAGATAATAGTGCATAATTTATACTTCATTTATCAATCTTGCTCTATAGAGCTTTTAAATCATTTTCAGCTCCCTTCATATTTTGCAAAGATTTTTCTAAACAATTCTACAAATAATTTCAGGGTTGGTTTATTTTTTGTTTGTTTTTTTTTTTTTCTCTCAGTTCTTCTCAAAAGGATAGAGGAACTAAGGAGAATTTATTCACATATAGGCCAGCTCTTTGAAAATGAACAATACTACACAATGGAGAGGTTTCAGACACAGTCCAGTATAGGAACTTATAAATTTTGAAAAAAATACTGTTGTGATAATGAGCGACGCAGAGTCCCCAGGCAGGTGCAAAGGAGAGCGCCTTTATTACCAAAACCCGGCCTTTTTGAGCAGTTGGCCAGTTCTCTGTTTACACAGTTTTAAGGCACAACAAACGTAATTCAGCCAACCACCACACACCACGGTGTGAGCACGTGATGGTCACGCAGCACGTTCTACCCTTAATTCAGCCGTGTCTCTTTCCCACAGTCCTTTTCTGCTTAGCCAAAGCAACAGGCCTGAGCCATGATTTTACAGAGGCAACAAGGCCTTCATGCAACAAGATACGTCTTGTTAATGAGCAATTTGTTGGGGAGTGGGAGGTAAGGTTCATTCTGTTTAGTTTTATTGCACTCAGTCCACCACAGGACTGAACCAAACCTGGTGGTGTGGATGCACGAGGAGCCATCGGGGTGGGTTTGGCATGGGATGGGCTGCACTCGTGGGTTCTTTCTCTGAAGGAGGAACCCAGCATTGCCCTTTAGCCAAAAGTGCCGCTGCTCCCAGACAGACCTGACAGGGCAGGATGCAGACAGGAATGGGAGGTCTTGAAAAGGCCTGGTAGGAAGCTGACATTCCCTCTGGAAGGGATTTGGAACTATGTGGTCTTTATGGTCTTTCCAACCCAAAGCATTCTGTGACTCATTCAGGTAAATGATGAATGATAGATAAGGGGACCTATACAAATCCCAGAGGAGAGGAGGGTATAAAAAGGAGAGCAGGTGTTGTTTCTTAGTCGTTTTGTTAAATTTGGATGTCAAACCTTTATTTCGTCATTTTGGACTCCAGTAAAAAATTTTATACAGTGACTCACAAACCCTTACTTGAAAACTGGCTCAGTCCAGCTCCTTGGAGGCGAGTCATTCCACATGGATTGAGCACAGCCGGGAAGCTGTGAGCTGTGCCACACCAGTGTGCAAGGCCTAGTTAGAGGAAGCTGTGCTAGGGTTACCTCAGGGACCTCTATTATGTCCAGTCTTGCTCAAAATCAGTTACTGACCTGGAAAAACAGGTAGAAAACACAGTGATTAAATTCCCAGGTGATACCTAAATTGGAAGGCATAGCAAACAATGGGGAAACCATTGTGGGAAAAACACTGATGGACAAGAGAGAAAAGAAATGAGGCAAGGTACAATGAGATGAAATCAATGGATGGATGGGTTGGTAGGTGGGATTGATTGGTGTTGGTAGGTGGGATACACTCAGCAGGGCGAGGCAATATGGAAAAACCAAAATATCTGATATTTCAGAATATATTTTTGGCAGTGCAGCACGGCTGCAAGTAAGCCCACCAGACAGTTAGGTCTGAAAGAGTCGAGGCTTGGGAGGGAGAAAATATGTGAATATTGTCCATGAAAGAGCAGCTGGACTCATGTAGAAAATTGTATTCTCTTATGACCACTTCAACACCAGGAAGAAGCCAACAAATGAAAAGCAATTAAGAAGAAGTGAACAGAGAGTTATCTGATAAATAAAAGCTGTATTATGGCAGTGTTACTGAGCTAAAATTTGAATGGAGGAGGGAGAATTATATTGAGCAACAAGTATTTAAGATGTAGATAGGAGCATTAACATGTAGATAGAAAAAGAGGCAGGAATTCCTGGTGACAGCCAGAAAGTGCCCACTGGGGAGGAGAGGAAAATATTGGCTGAACATCAGCATCAGTTCCCTATTATCCGAGCAATTAGGCCTGTGGAATGAGCTCTGGAGAAAAGTGATGAGTGGTTTTAAACTGGTACAGTCTGAGAACTGGGAAACAAACCACAAAACAGCAAACAGATTTCCTCTGGCACGGGGATTCAAAATAGCCTCCTTTTCTAGGAGCCTTGTTTATAGCTCTTGACAGTTAAATCATACTGACATTCAATATTGTGACTGTTCAAAGGACTTTGCTCTTTACCACTTTCATTTTTACACATAGGAGGGCAGCAGTTAATAAGGAAAAACCTCCCAGAGTGGATGACAGACCTTTCCTATTCATTCTTGGTAAAAAATGTGAGCAGAAGACTCAACCAGCGTTCATCAAACTTTCGGATGCTCTGGGTAGGAGGAATATTTCTGCAGCTCCTTGGTCTCCTGCTGCCATCCCATGCGGCCCAGGCACCCTTGGGATTATTTGTGGAAGGCTGTAGGACAGAGCAAGACATATTTCATCTGATTCTTGTCAGTCTTTGGTTGAAATGACATAGAAGTGGTGCCTACTTGCTATGCAGGGTGTAAGATATTCCTTTGTGAAAAGTGAGAAGGGTTTCTCCAGCTCTTCCCTTTTTTTCCTTCCCAGGAATTACAAAAAACTGAGCACTTAAATCAAGCCCTATGTCCTCTTTCTGCAGGAGGAGACATTAGGTGCTGAAAATGGGGACTTCAAACAGTGATATATTTGTGTGGAAAGAGTCAGCTATGAATGCAACACCCATTTCCATAGCTGCAGGAGAGAAAAGGGCGGTTAGATACAGGAACAGCTTTTCCTCTAGCCTGAGACAGAACAGAGACAGATAATAAGGTCCTGGAGCTCATGCAAATTTGCTTCTTTTTGAATTTATGCTACTTTGAAGCTAGCCCAGCTCTGAGCAGTGGGTTGGACAGGGTGACCTCTAAAGTCTCCTCCAACCTGAATTATTCTGGATCTGTCATTGTAATTCTGCACTTTCATCTTGCAAAGACGTGTATGGCTGCCCAAGGAAGATCAGGACTGCTCCCAAGGCATGTCCTGCTGACCATCTCAAGCTGGGGGAAAGGACATATCTGCTCCTGAGGCTTCCAGACATTTTTAGGGAACTCATTATGTTCTAGATAAATTCACAGCATTTAGCATTCGTCTGCCAGTGCAATCTGTTGAGTTTGGATCACAGGGAGAATTTGACCAAAATTAAGGTTTGAGTTTCATGAGAACATTCACAAGTGAGTGCTGAGGTCTGCCTGCTGACGCAGGGCTCAGATTTCCCAGCACGAATCCTGCCCCAAGTCTGGATGAGGATGCTGAGCCACAGACTGGTGCCTTCACTCACCCCCAAGCCAGAAACCCCATGGAACTGCCCTGCAGAGGGCAGGGTGTGCCACCAGCCTCTGGCCATCCTCTCCTTCCCACCGTGTGCCACCCACTGTCCCCATCCAGTGCTGCTCCTGCCCCGAGGGCTGGTGCTGCACTAAGTGTCAGCGAACAGCAGCAGCAAGAAGTGCTCCTGCAATCATTTTATTGCTCACACAATGATTGTGCTGCACTGCAGGATAAAAAGGTTCTTTCATATCCAGTGCAGGAGCCAACCTCAATCCCTATTGTACCTTCTCACTCACTTTATTAAGTTTACTTCATTTCTGCTCTGCCTCTGTACCTCTGTGCCCTCTGCTGTGTGTACCAAATCTTATTGACATTTTAATATTAAATTATTATGACAAGAAGATATTCCACTTGCTAAGTAATTTGTTTTATTCGGAGGAAAATTGGAAGCTGCAGAAAAACCATTATGAAAGATTAAGACAATGGAGTGATACTGACTGATACAATATAAATTATTATTTTGTCGGCAGCACACCCAAAACCTCCACTAAAATTTTAAGCAATAAAGCCAACAAGTTAGAAAATTAAATTTGGGGGATGAAAGGAATATTATGCACACAGGAAAAAAAATAACATCAGACAGACATTACAGAAAAACACATCCCAGAGAAATCTTCAGGAACCAGAGGGGAATCAACAGATGAGCCCCTGGCCTCAACTGGGCTCATTCAGGGTGGGTTTGTTGAAATTGTCGTTGACTTTGGGACACAATTGATTCTCACAAAACCAGATTAATAAGGATAAGGAATTTCTTTAAGTGATTGTTGAGAGGCGTATCCTTATTCTGTCATCTCCGCTTCTCTTTTTGAAGGCCTGAGCATCAGCCCTGATGGAGGAACATGCAGTTCCTGTCCCTTATTTCTCTCTGCCTTCCATCTCCTAAAGCTCTCGAGATGCTCCAAGAGCTAAAATAAGCTCCTGCCTCCTGCCTTGGGACAATCAAACCTCAAATACTGGAAATGAGGTGACTTCAAAAGTGACATGGCATGGTTCACAGGCAGCCTGGGGAGTGCAGCACATGTCTTTGCTGTTCCTGTGCTCCCTGCTCAGCAAGGGAAGCAGCTGGTAGGGATCGTGCTCTGGCAGTAAGCAAAGCTCCTGATTTTTGGAAATGCCGTCCTGCTTCTAGGGTAGACCCAAGCTCACAGGAAATCTGGGAAATAAGGAGCCAGGGAACACGGCTGTTAAATAAAGGATAATTTTACATGCAACTTGTGGTCCTGCAGCTGGCATTTCAGTTAATATGTGCCACCTTTTGAGTAAAGAACAATTAACCAAAATATTGCTCCCACCTGGCAATTAACCTCAAAAGCAGTAGAACCGTAATTTAAACAAATGTAACTAATTCTTTGCCATCATATTTTCAGGAGTGAAGTTGCTGTTGGCTTTCTGGACACTGCTGGTTTGAAAGAACCGAGTGTGTTTAGCTTAGATACAATTTCCTTTGTTCGAGCAGCCTTGATAACACACCAGGGGAGCAGCGGTATTGTAGGACTGTGTGAAAAGATTGTGCATTGCAGATACACTCAGGAATGAAATGCCAGGATTCTTCCCATCTCTCAGGGGTCTGAGATGGGCAAAACTGGCAAAGGCCTCTGACCCTGTACAGAAGCCAAGGATCCACATCCTCCTGGTCTAACTTTGGTTGAGGAAGCTGAAATGCTGTAGGTTTCCAGGGGAGGCCGGGGAGCAGGCTGGGGAGAGACAAGCAGCAGTCACTGAAATCCAGTCTGGCTTGTACTGGAAACTGGAACAAGCTGCAAAGCTCAGTGCCTGTGTGGGTATCAGTGTCCCACACAGGCTTGTGTTCCACACCTCCAGAGACACCTGAGGATTACCTGTACATACCTGCTCAAATAATAGACAGTAAAAAGCCTTCCCAGAGGGCACAAGTTAAGGCACATACATTTTTGTGAACCTAATCGATCACGGGGACCAAAATGCTAACGTGGCTGCAGTCTGTTCAAGGAAGGTGAGCTGATACCAGAGCCACGACCTGGCTCTTGGCTCTGCTGGGATTTATTTTTTCAGATGATTGCAGCAGCTCTGTGACTACAGGTCAGTGTATAAGCAGCTTTATCCTCTACTAGCTGGATTTGTCCACAAACTCACCCTAGATTAGAAATGAGCCCTCACTACTCACACTCACTATCTGCAGGTTTGTTTATTCAAAACCAATATTCCTACTGCAAATCTAAGAAAGATGGGGCTCTGCAGAATTTTTGGATATCTGGAGCGTTTAATCTCAGGGTTTACTTGCTAGCAAGAGAAAAGTACTGCTAGGGAAGTAATCAAGTCTTTCGCTAGGAAAGAGAAGCTGCTGCCAAACTGGAATTGTGGCCAGTACCTTGTCCTTTGTTGTGAGGGTGGGGTGGCCCTGGCACAGGGTGCCCAGAGAAGCTGGGGCTGCCCCTGGATCCCTGGAAGTGTCCAAGGCCAGGTTGGATGGGGCTTGGAGCAACCTGGGACAGTGGAATGTGTCCCTGCCCATGGCAGGGGTGGGACTGGATGATCTTTAACATCCCTCCCAACCCAAACCATTCCATGGTTTTATGATTCTTTAGGTAGCTCTTCAGAGTTTGTGGTGCAAGATTTTAACTTGATTTATGTCAAGACACCAGAAAGGAGGTTGTGGATGGAGGGCTCTCAATTCCCAGAGCAATTCCCGTGCCTGAGAGCAGCACTTGATGTTACCTCCCTCTAGGGAAGAAAAACTATCCAACATCTGCAGCTGGCTCCTTCCACCTCAGCTTCTCGAGAACACCAGGGGTTGCACCAGGGGTAGTGTGACATTCTCACACTGAGTCAATTTAGCATTTTGTCCTTCTTTCCTCTGAGCAGCCTGGAGTGGTCATGTTCTCCCTTCCTTCACTGTTTAAGGCAGGAGAAGAAAAGGCAAAGTCATGATTTGTTGGGAAATATAAATTACAGCATCTGCAAAACAGGGGAAGAATTTGGTTCATGGGTCTGTTGTACATAATATGAGACTCTGAGCATGTGAGGCATTTGACTGACATTTGGAAAAAAAAAGATTCATTAACCAACTGGAAAGTTGATGTATTTCTTGAGGATCTTTCCAAAATTCCTATTATAAGGACAACATTCTCATGTACTAGACATGGAGTCCCCAGACACTTAACAGATGGAATTAGATCACAGTCTGTTTTTAATCTCTGGATGATGACCTCAATTGCAAACGTACAGCTTCTCATCTTGTCCTGGCACTGAGCTGGCTCCTCCTAGCATTTCACACTTGATGCTCAGCGGCACTGAATATAAGCTAAAGAGAAAATAGAGAATTAAAAGTGTTAGCTCATTTTTTAAGACTCACAGGAACACCATCATTGCTGGTAGGAGACAGCGAGGGAATTCAGGAATCACTGTGTCCATAAAGTATTGTCATCATATTGAAGTCTAACTTTTGTAGGTCTATGATGATCAAGTTTTGAAGATGAAAGATTGGCCTGTAGAAATTACATTATAGAACGGACATTAAATATTAATCTTTAGGCACCAGAGAGATTTCAGATTAAAATTTATGATCTAGAAACATGTTCCCTCCACATAAAAACACTGATTGTCTTGGTAAATGCAACTATTTTTGAGGAGAGAAAACAATCCAGGTGGAGAGCCAAGCCCAACATCTTCATGTAAAGCCAGGGATTTTTAGTCAAGTACCAGTGACTGTGGTCATGGCATGTCCACGGGAGGGCAGCAAGGAAACGTCGTCTTCTCCTGGCTGGCTTTTCCACAGGGATCCCACGGCTCTCCGGAGGCCCCCAAAATCAAGGTTGGGACTGTCCCTGAGTGGGGACAGCAGGCTGGGGAGCAGGGAGGGACTCAGAGGAGCTGTCTCTGCTCTTCAGGTGCCCTGAGACCTGTAAAGACACAAAAGCTGTATAAGTAGGTGATTTCTTGGCTGAGTTTGCAAAGTGGAGCAGAATAATCATCTGGGGTGAAACTGTAATTAAAGGTGTGCCGATGTTCTCAGTGAGTGAGAGTAGAGGAAAAAACATCACTTTGGGATGGAAGGTTAATTTAAATGCCAAGTTTCCCTTCATATTTTGAAGTAAAATTGGAATTAATCTGGAGATTAAATGTCACTTCGAGTGCATGTTAAAAAAGGAGCCGAACCTGCCACTAATAATGTGTAACTGAACCAGTATTTTCAGATTGGTTTGCCCCTGCTTTTTGTTTATTTTTATTACAGCCATTTTTCCCAAGTAAAACCTGAATTCATGGAATGTTTCAGGGCTTCTGTAAACCTTTCATGAGTCAGGAGCGTGGGACACCTGGGACCACCAACCCAAACCCAGCCCCTGTGGGTTTCTCTCTCAAAGCCTTGCCTGGGTCAGTACCTGCCCATGGCACAATTGTCCCCTGTCCCCTCCCACGGTACAGACCCCTTATGGAGAGTTAATTCCATGTCCTGGGAAGGCACTGCTGCAGCCACAGCCCTGCTGACTGGCAGCCAATCTCCTGTGATGAGTGTCAAACAGACTCTTCCAGTCAACAGCGCTGAGGAGAACTGAAACAGGAGGAGAGGTTTCCAGAAGTAATGTGCTTGGGTTGACAGCAATTAGGCACGAGGGTTGAGTGAAGAGAGATGTTTAACAGGGCTCCAGTGGAACTGAAACCATGGGCTATATTAAAATTTTTTTTTCTTTTTATATCGATCTCAAAAGCTTCCACCCAGCAAAAGAAAAAAAAAAAAAAAAAAAAAAAAAAAAAAAAAGAAAAAAGACACTGCAGAACAATACACTGAGCCTTATCTTAACTGAACATTAGGAGATGTTCCTGTGGCCAGCTGGGGGCTTTTGCTGGTTCAGCACTTAGGATGGTATCTCCCAATTACTGCCATTAGCACCGTACTTAAGGGAAACGTTTTACCCTTTCCCAGAGAGGCTGAGGACCTGGAGGTGTCAGTGTGGACGAGTGAGGCTGCAGACCTGCAATTTGCTCTTGTCTGTTGTAAGTGCCCTTGTACCTGCTTTTAACCTCTCATAAATGCAATATAGCTCACTTTTTTTTATTTATTTATTTTTAAACTGTTGCGTAAAATGTCTGAAATTCCTTCAGAGAAAACCATGGAATTAGAGATTCTTTGCTGAGGAGGTAATGAGGCCCTGGCACAGGGAGCCCAGAGCAGCTGGGGCTGCCCCTGGACCCCTGGAAGTGTCCAAGGCCAGGTTGGACAGGGCTTGGAGCAGCCTGGGATGGTGGAAGGTGTCCCTGCCCATGGCAGGAGAGTGGAACTAGCTGAGTTTTAAGGTCCCTTCCAACCCAAACCATTCTGGGATCCTGTGGTTCTGTATGCAGGCAGACTCTCAAGTTACTATGGAGAAGACAGCCCCTGGAGCTGCCGTGGTGGCTGTGCTACTGAGGACCAGCAGGCTCAAGAGTGATTTTCCATAGGCAATTTCTGGCTATTTGCACGCAGGAGTTTTGCTGGTTTATTGATTCACCCATTTCTTCCAGCCAGATCCATTCCAATCCCAGAAATCCAGTTTGTCCCATTACAATTTTCCCTTGGGAAATGGTTTGTGACAAGAGCACTACAAAAGAATATATTTATGTTATAAAGTTATAGAACAGTTTGGGTTTGAAGGGGCCTTAAAGCTCCTCTGGTGCCAACCCCCTGCTGTGGGCAGGGACACCTCACCCTAAACCAGTTTGCCCAGTGCCCCATCCACCCTGGCCTTGAACACTGCCTGGCAAACATCTATTTAAAAATCTGTATTTTTTCACCATCCAAAGCTTAGGGAGATGATTTTTCATTCATCCACTCCTTTCCCTGCTGGTGGAAGTGCTGTGATACCGGAGATGTCTTACATTATGCACAGACTTGAGGAAAGCAAAATGTGTATTTTCCTGGTAACTTCACTCTTTTTCTTGGTTTTTGGGGCTGTTCCAGTGTATAGTAACTCTCCCCAGATTTGTTTTCAGGATGCAGGCTGCTCCAGATGAAGTTTGAAGCGTGGTGTATGGAATTTCTGCTGCCAGGTTATGCTGTGCGGAGCCGCAGAGATTTTGTTTATCGTGTGGTTTCTTTACCAAAACACCCAAGATCGTGTTTTTCTCACTTCTCTCTTGAAGACATCACAGAGTGATAGATGATTGTCATTTTGCATAGCTGATTGCTATCCCAGGGCCTCAAGTGATTGCTTGAGCTTTCTGGAGAGCTCTGCCACGCATCGCTGCCTGGGCGAGCAGAGTGACACTTTTCAGAGGAAAGTTGGATATGACAGAGGAGACAGTGCTCCCAAGGTCCTTCCAGAAAGGACATGAGGATGCAGAAAGCAAAATAACTCTTTTTTTTTTTTTCTTTTTTTCCTCTGAGTTTCCCCAACACCCAGGAACGGGCAGTGCAGGCTTTGGCTGGGAGAAGAGATCACAGGGGAGGGAGCTCTTTCCTCTGTCAAATGTTCTACAGACAGTTGCCAACTTGGTGCTAATTATATAGTGTTCACCTACCACCAGGGCCAAGAGTTATCCAAGGAGACTTTTTATCCTGTTGTTCAGCTTTAATTGACTGTGCCTCACTGAAATTTGCCTTTGGAAGTCTCTCCATACTTCCAGTATCTTGGAAACAGAACCTTTTCAAGGAAGAAGCCTAATAATATATCTTCCTTTTCCCAGCCAGAGCTTTGCTTAACAGACAAAAATTATTAAAATCCAAGTTCCAAGTAATTACGATCAGTCAAGATGTGGAAGCTCTTCCAACACTAAGTTTTGTGTGTCTTTTTGCTTTTACACAAATACCCTCTGTTCTCTCTGCAGACTTTAAATATTTAAGAAATCAAGTTCCCCGTTTTCCCTTAGTGCTCTGCATTTTAGCCATCAATAAGTCTGGATCATGTTTTCCAAGCAAATGTTTCCAAGAATAGAAATAAAGATAATTTTAATTATGGAAAACAAAGGGCTGAGTCACTTAAGGAAAAGGAATGGAAGCAATCCATCCTGTGTTTCCAACAGAGGTTGACATGGTCCATGCTCATGGAGTATTGGACAAATCTTGAGCTCCTTTACACGGTCTCTAGTTCTGCTCTCAGTTTTCACTTAGAGCTGAAAACAGGTGGCAGGAGAGAACAGGAAACTCTTACACTTGGAGTTTGTAAGGACCTATTCCTGTCAGAAATGTATCTACTCTTCTTTCCCTTCCACTGACAGCATTCCTCATTCTAATGGAGAGCTGCATAAATCCCTTGTAGTTCTCTTCCTTGTTTTCAGATCATTCCAGCTCTGCTGGAACTTTTCTGCTGCTCCCATCGTTCATTTGGGATATTTTCCGTAATTTCTCTTCACACGTGGTAACGTGCAGTGTTCAATAACCTCTCAGGGTCCCAAACACTTGAAACATATTGTCTGTATGCACTGTCACACTTGCAACTGCTTCTCTTTAAAGGAGCATGAATTTCCTGAGCATATCATGCTCCAGATCCCTGTTCCTGAGAACATTTCTTAGTTACAGTTCCCAGTGCTGTAGTTACTGCCTTTAATAATTGTCTTTCTCCGTTTTTATGTTGGGGAGTTCTTTTTAAGGCTCTCCTGGGGGGAACACAAAGGCCATAAAATTCATTAGTCTCGGGGTCATTTCAGAACAGGTACAAATTTTGTAGGCACCAGACTGGTGCCTTATTGCTCCATCTGTAGGAATTCAGGGAGGCAATGGGAATAGCTCAGTCTGTCCTACAGAGATCAGCTGAATGTCCTACAAAACTCTGGGCGGCGCTTCCAGGAGGAGCTGGGCAGATGTTGGCCATGGGGTGGCAAAGCTGCCCAAGCTCCACTGCATTAATCCCCTCTGGGCTGCCTTGGTGCAGGTCGTCAGAGACTGAAAGAGTTCATGCATCAAACACTGATATAAAGTTTTAAAGAAGTTACAGCCATGGAAACCTCCCTGAAGAACTCTGGACTGTAAGTCAAACTGCTGATTAGATTAAAGGAATCCCATAGTTCAGTCACCTCAGGCTGAAGGAAAGGTGTGCATCCACAATAGGTCAAAGCCTCCAGCTGAGTTTGGGGTGTGGGGAGAGCACAGCTCACAGAAGCCAAGTTTACACAGACTCTCCCCACAACCGAGGGGGGAGGAGGAGGTTTTGGGTGCATGGTGTAACCTCTGGTGAGAGGCAATAAACACCCATCCTCCAGTTACACAAACTGGCCCAGCTGTGGATCCCCCAGCCCCACAAAATCCACGGAACATGCATGAGAGGCTTTGCCCCACAGGACTGCACGCGATGCAACAAACCCAGAGACTGCTGTAAGAGGCTGCCCCCTCCCCCAGGGGGACACGCCCGGACACGCCTGCCCAGCCTGAGCATACATAGCCATCGGATTCTATGCTTCCTGGGGGGACCTGCACCACCAAGAAGACCAGCTGGAGAGGAT
>VXAZ01003885.1:573934-655342 GCA_013399875.1 Gymnorhina tibicen
CAAAAATGGACAAAGGGTCACGGGTTTTCATACTTTGATAAGTTTGGTCCATTTGCATATCGGGGGTTGATCTTCAAATTACAGCTTCAGGTAATGAAGTCATTCACCCCAAGTTTGCTCCCCCCCAACCCACTTTTGTTTACATTTCTGGGGGCCTGAGGCAGCGAGGTGTCCTGGATTCCCAGGCCTAGAGGGGAATTGTTTTGTCTGACCAAGATGGGAGAGCAGTAGCCAACACTCTGTATGGAGTTTAGAGTTATACACTAAAGAACTGCAGGATCACAAATATATGAAAAACATAAAAGCTAAAATCCTAAGGCATCAGGGACAGCTTGGCTTTCCTCCCTGCAACCTCCCCGTGGAGCAAGAACCAACACAGGGCACTGCTGTGGATGCAGCTGTGCTAAGGGATCAGATCTGAGACCGTGGGATGAAACCCAGCTCATTTACACCGTAACCTCAACACCTGTGCACTGGGAGTGAGCAGTGGATGCCACAGGGCTGGTGAATCCAGGTAGAGGCTGTGAGAGAGCTGAGGGAATCACAGGATCACTGAATGGTTTGGGTTGGAAGGGACCTTAAAGCTGATCCCGTTCGTCCTCCTGCCATGGGCAGGGACACTTTCCACTATCCCAGGTTGCTCCAAGCCCCGTCCAGCCTGGCCTTGGACACTTCCAGGGCTGGAGACAAACTGCTCATTCCATTTCAGCTGCCTTCTTTGTGCCTTTAACAAAGTTTCATCCTTGGAAATAGCTTCCTCCCCTGAATCCTCACAAAGCTCTGGTTCCACACAGGGTTTTATCCAGCAGAGCTGGAGAGACAGACAATCTCTTGCCTTGCTCTGCATGGGCTTGGGAGTAATAGAATGAGTCATCAGCTGGGAGCTTAAAATTGCGATGTGTGGCACTGCTTGTGAAAACCTAAAGAGATTAATATTTAAAAAAAAAAGGATCCAGTTCACTCAGTGCTGTAATGAAGAGGTATTATACACACCAGGCACCTGTGCGAAGGTATCCCTGTAACAATCTATTACCATTTGAATGCAGACAGATTAAATACACTCTAGAAACTGAGCGCTGGGGAATTTATACTGTTTTCTCCAGGACTGCACCATGAGCGAAAAGAAGCAGCAAGGAGAAATGTTTAAAAAATCCCCCCAAAATACTTGAAAGGATGTTGCTGCTCTGTATTTTGTGTCTCCTTGCTGCTCTCAGCACTAGGGATTTTTGTGTAAAAGCAAAATACTTATGCCAGCAGGAGCTGGGTCCACAGCCTTCCTTGCACATGCAGGGATTGATTCTAATGATCCTTAATGGAGGTGCTGCCAAATGAATTTTCAAAGTCTCAGCTTTCCAAAATCCTCATCCATGTCACCTATGGTCATGTTTTGTTGGAAACAGTGCTCGGAAGGGAGCTCTGTAATAAATAAATTGCTGCCAAACTCCAAGAAACCAATACTTCACACACAAAGTCATCTTACTACACACTTTCAGGCAAGTACTTCCCTTGCATTTTCCTTCCCATCATAGCTGATAAATAAAATAATGTTACTTTTATCTGCTGCCTTTGTGAAGTGCTGCACATGTTATTTGTGCAAGGAGAATGCCAATGAACTCATTCTTTTTTCCTTGACTTACATGAGAATAAAGCCCAATTTCTCGGCAGAGGCAGCATCAGATCTCCAGTTGCTAGATGAGGCAAACCAGATTATTTTTTTTTTAATTTTTAGCTTGAAATTTAGCACTGCTGAGTTTTCTAACACCAAAGCAACAAAGCTTTTGGGGTAGACCAATGACCTAAGGAAGTGCTGCCATTCCTCAGATCCCCCACAGTCCCACTACCACCCCACACATTGGTGTTCCAAAATATCCTGCAGCTCAAAATAGGTTTTATTGATGGTCCTTTAGGTTCTGCTTTTGTTGATGATGTGCCTGGCCCACCAGAAGGTATTTCAAAGGAAGCTCTTGGTGTCTTTAATGTGTTTACCCCATTTGATGCCCCTCTGCAAAATTACAGAGGCGTGGTCTTTGAAGCACAAAAAAAATGTTGCCACATCTCTGTGTTTTCTTCCCTTAGAAAGTGTGGATGTCAATCCAAGCTGAACTGTGGCACTAGGTGAGGCATAACCTTGGGATCACAGCCATTTCTTGACCCTTTATATACCTGTATTCTCTTTTGCACCCCCGTGTCCTGAGTTGTCTTTGTACAGTGGAGTTTTATCAGGATATCCCCAAGCTCTCCTGCAGAATTTGATTTGTTGCTTTATTTTCATCGAGAAAGATGGGTGGGTGAGGAGGGAGGATGTTGATTTTTCCTGCATAAAAGCCAGCAAAGAAAAGAAGAAAGGATCTGAAACCTAAGGAAATTGCACCACTAATCATATTTTCGTAAGCCGTCCTCTGTAGCATTACAGTCACAGAGCATATTTATAATTTGGTTTATATGAGCAACAGTTTAAGTTAAGGGAAATTGGTTTCCTTTTCAAAATGTCATGTTTCTCATTTCCTCGCCGAATCTTGGGCTGCTCTGAGCTCATATCAGACTTTAAATCATTCAAAACCACACTCCATAATTAAAACGCTGTAAATCCTCATTAATCAATTTAGCGGGTTTGATTTGTTCTAAAACACATTAAAATGAAGCTGAAAGCTCACTGAAATTCCAGGTAGCATATACGCAAGTGCAAGGCAAAGGGAAGATAAATCCACCACTATAGGAAGGCTGCACAGTGGTGGGGTTGGACTTGTATGTTTTTATGCTCCTTCCTGACTAATCCTGGGTTAAAAGCTTCAATTTCCAACTTCGTGGGGTTTGTTTTGCTTTGGAAATGAGTTTTTCTTCCTGGAATATTTATTGCTTTCTGTAGCACTCACAGTATCCAAGCACTCTTTTGACTCCTCACACTTCCCCATGGACCATATTTTATCCCCTATTCCAGTCTAAACCTTTGTCTTCTTGGGTGAGGGCTCTGGGATTCTTTGTTGAGTGGAAATGGATTCAGTTCTGTCACAGTTCACAGATGTGAAATAGATATTTTGGACATTTCTCACCATGAGAGTCAGAAACAAATCTCTGATTAACACAAGAATCTTGCACAGTCTCGTGACATTTGGTCTGGGGTTTGGACTTGTCCCGTTAGTAATTACAAGACTGTGATAAAATCATGGCATATGAAAAGACATGGAGACAAAATCTGTTGATTCATGGATCAAAAATTCCGAGTTTCAGAATGCAGTGTTGGTCAGCTGTTCCTTCCTTAAGCCTGCTTTGTGTGAAAATGAAAATAGGTGGGTTTGCAGTGTTACAGAACTCCGTGCTGAGGCTATATCCAACTACTGGTAATGGTATTTAGATTTATTCAACCTGACTAGTTACCTTCAGATCTCCATAAGTGTTAGAGTAAGGGAAAATAAATTAAAATGAAACCAAAGAGAAATGAAATAGGAGACAACTGACCCCTGGGCCCCAAAAACAGATTTGCTCACTGCAGTCCCGGTTGCAGAGGCAGCTACAGTAACAAACTGGTTGCATAAGAAACAGCAAATAAAGGTGCCACCCTAGAGGGAACAAACGTTAATATTTCAGAAAGGATATCTCCAGAAAAAAAAATTATATTTGGCCTTTGTTTGTTCAGAGTTTTCATGCCTGTTGTTAGTGCAGGTAGAGCCAAGGCCAATAATTACGCCTTATGAAAAGATTTAATGCTTTTGCTAGAAATTTAACTTCAAGAAAATGTGGCGAGGGAGAAGCAGGTTGTTGAGGATGAGCACCGTTAATGCAACACTTCGCAGAAAAGAAAAATGAAGTTTTCTTGGAAAGGCAGGGAGATCAGGGTCCTTATATGTTTCTATTAAACGGTGATAAAGCCCTGCTCTCCCAGGTTGTGGGACGCTGGCAGGCTCCTTGCATATAGATTTCCCTTTTCCTGCCAGCACTCGGCTGGATGAAAGCCCAGCAGTGCATTCCGTTAAGGAGCTTATTCATACAATTAAGTTTAATTGTCAGCATTTTCGATACTTCAAACTAAAATGAATCCTGGCTCCATTTCTGCAGCTTAGATTCACCTGCAGCCTGGGAGGATTCTGACGGCATTAAAATTAGAGTCTTGTGTTGCTAAAATACCGGCCAGCTGCAGGGATACATTCTGCACAAACAGGTTGCTTCCTCCCAGGCCTGGGGAATACAGCAGCAGGTCCTCAACAGAGTCTATTTATTTTTCTTAAGCAACAGTTTCTCAGGTACTGGAGCTTAGGGAGGGTGTCTTTCCTGCTGGTGTTGGCTGTGTGGTCCTTGGTCCTCCCCCAGCTCCGTCGGCTTCAGGACAAATTTCTGAAAGACATACAGACTGTATTTCATACTTTCCTTAGGCTGAAGCATGTGACATTTTGCCATTATCACCAGACTCACACACAGTGTGCTAATGAACCTGAACCTCAGTGTTGCCCCCAGTATTAGAACAGAAAATTTGAGGAATGCCTTACTTTTGCTGTTGCTTCCAGGTTCACTTAGCCTTCCTCATCTCTGACTCAAGAATTCCTGTGCTTTGCTTCTGTTTCATCCCTGGAAGTGCTCCAGGTCAGGTTGGATGGGGCTTGGAACAGCCTGGGATACTGGAAGGTGTCCCTGCCCATGGCAGGGGGGTGAACAAGGTAGCCTTTAAAGCCCTTCTCAACCCAAACCATTTTAGGATTCTGTGTTTCTCTGATCATTTTAAATCAGGTTCACAGCAAATCAACGTCTGTGGTTTTCCAGTGTCAGTTTTTGGTTTAGGAATCTTGGTGCTCGTGCACATTCTGAGCTGCCTGGGATGAGGATTTTACACTGTTAAAAACAGTCCTGGTTCCCACACCAAAACAGGTGGGTGTGGAGACACCATCTAAGCTTTCCTTTCATGGAAGCATCAGGGAATTCATCACCTATCCTGACCTGGGTCTTAGGGTAAGGTTGTGACCATGACTGGACTGTTTGGCCTGGAGGATAAAAGCTGAGTTAGATGTTCTTTATTTGAGCATTGATTTGAAGCAAAATGCACTCTCTGTACGTGAGTGCCCAGCCCCCAGGCTGGAGACACGGATGGTGAGAGGCACACAACTGTGGCAGAGGGTTTGTCAGTCTCATGACTGGGGTGTTCTCATAAAAAGCAGGATTATTTGGGTAAAATTGCTGCCTTAAATTGGAGCAGTGGAGGATTTGAACCTGAAATTCTGTAATTTTGGATGAGACTTTTAACACTTGGTATATAAGACCAGAAGAGTTACATCCTACTTTCCCTACTGCCTTGTAAACGGTGGCAAGGTCCTTTTCTAGCTCCACCACACTCCTTCTATTTATCCTTCACTTTTTAAAGTACCCAAAATCAAAACAATGCATTCTGCTTCATTTAAATCAGTTTCACATATTCATACAAATTGCTTTAAATGCTGTTTCCAGGTGATCTTAATGGACTGTTCCTTTTCCCCCAGATCTCTCATTATAATCACCCATCACAGCAGTGATCATTTATTTGTGCTTTACTCAACATCAACAGAAATACTTTAAGGAGGAGGAATTTAGTGCACAGCCCAAGTCACATTTCTTTGACATGAGCAGTGATTGGCAGAAGTAGGATAGCCACAACTAATCACATTTTACAATTCATGGAAATTGTGGCATTACTTAATCAGCTGCTGCCACAAACACCAAAACCTTTGTCCTCCTTTAGAAACCAAATTACACGAGAAGGACAGTTTCCTCCGAGCTTTACCTGTCCATTACAGTGCTGCTGGATCATTAGACGGAGTAATTAAACATCAAGCAGAAATAATTATTATGATTATAGGACATTTGAGATTTCATTTGCTTTAATGAAATATGAGTTACATAAACTAATTCCTGTTGCAAGGCCCTCTCATAACAGCAGTGAACGTCCAAACAGCTCCAGTCTTTGCCTGCTGATTTTGGCAGCATTATTGGGCCAACCTTATAGCAGCTATTAAAAACTCAAAAATTACCAACTATTATGATACCAGGATAGCCAAATGGCCTCTGTGTAGTTAGAAAATAGAAAATTACCATAGCAATTGTACTGGTTCTTTCTGTTCCTGCTCTCAGAGTGAGGAACTCTGGGAATAGTCCGGTATTTTCTCCACCACACCGATTACAACAGAAAATGTTCCGTTCCTGATGGCAACAGCCACCACGTTTTTTTTTTTTTTAATTGTATTTTATAATTTGTTTACAGCTGGATTTTGGTGCTGTGATGACTCTGTGAGGGTACTGAGCTAATTCAGCACCCAAGCCCTGCAGCATCCTCTCCTCTGCCTCCTCAAGAGTGGTTTTCTTTAGGACTCTACCTGAGCTGTGTTCGCTCCAGGATCTTTGCCAGCGTGGCTGAGGCAATCTGAGGCAGCACTGCTGAAATATTGCACAGTGAAATACTCTTCGCTGGTAAAGCTGTTGAGAGAAGTGAGCTGGCTGCCAGTGAAGTGCAGGGCAGCTTCCTGAGGGACACTAACGAGCGTGTCCTTCTGCAGCTGATCATGAGATTGCTCTGACATGTGCACAGAAAAACATAGATTTTGCCAAAAGACTGCATTAGGTCTGGCCACTCACACTTATACATGTCACTTGCCTCTCTGTTTACCTCATGCACCAGGTGACAGTGTGTTGGACAAGGCAGCTCATTCACAGAGCCCTGCCCTATGAAGGCACTGCTGGTGCAAGTGCAAAGGGTGTGTGTAGTAAGAAAAAGGGGAAGAAATTACACATATATCAAAAGCACCATTATAATGCTATCTTATAATTGAATTTCTCCAGAAAAGAGAAGGTGTCAGACTAGTGGGGATCCAAGGCAATATAAAGGATAGAAATGAAGCAGAGAGGCTTTATTTATGCAAAAAGTTTAAAACAGGGCTGTGTCTTGGCTAAACAAATGCTGCAGGCCTACATCCAGAGCACTTGTAAACAGACATTGTAACTATTTCTTTTAAACACCCCTCCATCAGTTTGTGGCAAATATTTTTTGTGCAGGATACAGGGAGAAGGATACAGACTGGAGAAAATGTCCAGAAAAGACCACCAGAACAGGGCAAAGTGACTTTATATCGCTTAATTTATCCTAGACAGGTTAGCAGCAAACATCCCCAAGATCAGCAGGATTTGCTTCCTGATTTTGTAGCAGCAGAGCAGGTGCTCCAGGGCAGGTGTGAAGGTGTCTCCCTGTGAGCCAAGGCAAACTGGGCAGGGGGCACCACTGGGCGTGGAGGAGGTTCTCTCTTCCCTCTTCCCCCTGACCCAGGAGCCTGGATACCCAGAATGCATTTTCAGTTTGGACAAGCCTTCCTGTCACTTCTCCTTTTCCCTTTTCCTGACCGAAACTCGAATCAGCCATGGCCACCCCACCGAGCTGCTCCAGCCAGGATTTGCACCAGCTGCCCTTTCAAATGGAAATAAGTACAGAGCGGCCTGTGAACACACACTTCTTGAAAGGGTTCCAGGATTACATTAAAGCGGCCGATTTGGGCACAGAAGATCAAAAACAAAGTCACAGCCAAAGTTTACCCAGGTTTCCAGGGAGCAACCTAATAAAGAAGAATGAATAATACCCAACGAGAGGCTACGACTCCTATTAATTCGTTTGTTTACTCGGCTCCCAGAGAAGCTCCTGCCACATTATCCTGCAAAGGAGGCTCAGGTGGCTTTTTATTTGCTTATTTAAACGCCTTCCCCACCTTGTGCCGAGTCCCGGTGGGTTGTGAATATGCCAGGTTGATTCTGCTACTGTTATTCCCTTGAACGTCTGAGTTTATTCAGTTCTCCATGGGATTATCAGGCAAGGAAGAAGATAACAAAGAGATCCATTGTCTACAGGTAGGAGAATAGACACATTTAAAATGAGTCCAGCATCTCCACAAAAGTATTTAGCTCTGGCTAAATGTATTCCTTCTCTTCACGTAATGAAACAGGAATTAGAAATCATCATTGAGAAACCAAATTAATGCAACAAGTCGCTGTTAATGCATACACTCAGCAGCATGTTTGTCTTATGTTTCCCCTATTCAGTTTCAAATGTACATAATTAATTATTGCATTTAATCTCTATTCTCCCTCCAGTCTGCAGCATCAAACCAGCACCTGATGGTGTCAAAGCTCATGTCAACCTAAGACAAAAAAATATGTGGGATCTTGCTGTACGGTGTCTAGGACTGTTTGGTATAGCAATTAAGATGTAAATGAAAAGAAATTAATTGATATAAGTAAGTTATTACCATCACCATCAATTAAGTATAATCAAAATCAGTGTCTACATGAGCTATTGATTGCCACTTTTGCAGGTGTAATTGTAGCATGAATTGTCTGTGCATGGCTGGGCCTTTCATTGTTGTAAATATCCAGCTGAAGCAAGAGATTAAATTCTGTACAAGCTCTAGAGTGCCTGCAATAAGTGTGAAACCTTTGCTTTCGTTCGTTGCCGTGAAGATTTAAATAGAGTATGAAGGAATAGTTTTCGGTTCCCTCAATTGGATTACAGGTCTTGTCATATTTGTGTAAGGATAACAATCTCTAGACTATGAGGCAGCTTTATAACCAGACCAAAACCAGTCTGCAGTCTCTCAGGTCATATCTGGCAGTGTCCACCAGCCTGGGCTGCTGCAGAAGAAGCCAATTCTGCAAAACAGATGGGCAATGGCATATGCAAAATTTAACTTCTTGCATAAATTCTCCAATTTGACCACAGGATTTTTCCAATACCTAATACAGTAGGATTTCGGTCCCAGTAAATTTGGAAGTGCTTCAAGTGCAAAATCGCTGCATTTCATTGTTGCTTATGGCACGTTTTGGCAGCTGTGATCAGTATTGAGCATTTTCAGTCACGTTACTTGAAAATCTGACTCCGTGTCTCATCTGGGGTATTTATGCCACAAGGAAAACAAAGACCTGATTGTGCTGATTCACCCCTTTGAAGGCAATACCAAGAATTATGATATAAATAGCAAAATACAGTAGGTGATCACAATGGTTGATTAGAAAAGTTACCTAATTACACCTTTTTTTAAAAAAAACTTGTTATTTAAAATCTGCTTCTGCTTTTCTCACTTTGCACACAGTGTGGGGCCTTGTTTTACTTTTCCTTTGCAAACTCCATGCAGAGCATGAGAAGAGGTAGGGGCTGGCAGTCTTAGGTGGGTTCTCAGTACCAGACTATAATCTGGAATTATTGCAGTTTGACCAAAGGCTTCCTAATTCCGTGGCTGAGCTGCTCCGCTTCACCCAACCACTGAGGCACATCCTGCAGTGAGAAAATTAGGACCAAATATCAGCACTCCAGACAGGTAACATCACTCTCAGATGGCTTATTAGCCATACTAGAAGATAATTTTGGAACCTTTTGTCTTCATTATTGGTGTTCAAATGACAGCTGAAGTTCACTGGAGAGGCAAGGCAAGGAAATCTGCCCAGCTACTGTGGATGCTGCCTGCTCTGTGCATGGGAGATGTCATTCTCCTGCTCCACCACTGCTCAATCCTCCTGCTTAATTTTAATTAAACAAACTTTAGATATTTATTTTCCTTGATGATGTTGCTCTTATCCATAGCTAGTACCAGAGATGCAATCAGTTGAACTGGAAGGGGATGGACACTTGCTTTTAACTTTTTTAGGGTCCTGGTTCCTGTCAATCCAAGCTGGACTGAGCTTCACAAGCAAAGAACAAATGTAGGTTGTCTGAGAAGGGTTTCCAAAGCTGTTTCTTCACCCTTATCAGCAAATTTAGAAAGAAATTTGAACTGAATGTGCTCAGCTCTGGGAGTTGCCATGGTTGCAACACAGACGATCTAAATGTGGGAGATTATATAATCAGACAGAATGACTATTTATACAAAGAGTTTAATTTAAACAAAAAAAGGGAGAGAAAAGCAAATGTGCTGTACAATACCTGACTTTGTCTCCACGGCAGAGCTGCAGGAGCACCAAAGGTGTTAAATCCCAGTGCTCACACTTCCCTTCTTGGCAAGGTGTTTGTAATGTGCACTAAATCTAAACCAAAAACAACAGAAGCATGAAGTAGAAAGTAGTGTAGATTACAAAGATCCATCCAGGCCAGAAGGAAGCTGTTTATTATACCTGGGTCAATGGCAGTATCTTCTTTATGGAAAGTCCTGTAAACTTTTAAAGCACGATAGTGTGGATCTCCTCCTTTGGAAGGATTGTCCTGTGTAACACTATCACACGGACTGATTTATCTTCCCTTGAAGTGATTTAACATATGGGAGCAGATTCTATGGCTCATAAGATGTTACCTTTACATGCTCATGTCATTCTTTCTGGTCCAGCTCTTGCACTGCTCCCTCAAGGCTGCTTCCTTGCACTTCCCTCTCCTGTGCATCCTGGGCTCGTCCACAGATCAGAGAGTGGCTGGAGTGAGATTTCACCCCTATAGGTTTCTCTTTAAACAGGTCCTGGGGGTCTATAAAAATGCTGGAGCTCAGGAAATCCCACAGGGTGCTGTTACCTACAGGGTGGTGAGGAGCAAGGTAATAATCAACATTAATTACAGGCAATGCAGGCAAAGAGATGTGGCCCATGGGTAATGAGGGTTGTTTTCCTGGAGCTTGGGCTCACCTTTGGTGGTTACAGATTAGACAGCTGTGAACAGATTGCTTTCATATTTTAACATTATAGGACAAGTAGTCCCACGAGATCCCCTTTAATGCCCAATAATGGGAAGCTGGAAGGAGCATGTATTTATTAAGCAACTTTTCGGGGTGAGGGAACTTTCTGCCCAGTGACAGCAAACACTGAAGCAACCAAACTAAGCTGATGCTGCATTCTGGCATCAATCAGATGAGCCATTAGTCTGAACAGTGGGTGTTTCTCCTCCCTGCCTTTTACTTTCTGTGATGATAAACTTTCCACGGAAGTATAGTTCTGCTCAAATGACAGTGAGAAATGGGCTGGGGAACTGCAGGGAGCAAGGGCAGAAGAAAACCTCTATTGCAGACACAATAATGTTAAGGTTGCACAAGTAGATCCAGTTAGAGGAGGGAGATATACAGCAGAACCCATCTGTCCATCAGACCATGGAGGCAAGCGCAGATCTTTTTTCATCCTTTACTGATTTTCCAGGTTTTTTAATTACCTTGCAGCATAGCATGGACACACCAAGACTGTGGTTTGAGTAAGAATGAGCTCTTTTCATTTTTAGAGGAGCTGGTGGTTGGCACCTGACCCCAAAAACCAGTGCTGGGGCTGACATTACTTCCCATGATGGGGAGTCCTGAGCTCTGGTTTGCAGTGGGAGGGTTGAGCTGCCCATAGGTGCAGGGAAGATCACAACTGCTGTCACTGCAGGGCTCTCTGGGGAGGTGGCTCTAAGGGGAACAATTAGTCCTGCAAGGAAAACAAAATTGATGTCAGGCAGTTTTCTTTCATGACTTGGGCTGTTGTGGCAGCTGGATCTTGTGTCACTGCTGAGAGAAATCTTGGATGGTTGCAGAGTGCAGAACACACACAGTCCCTTTGGTAGGACACCCTGCATTTTTCTCTTCACTTCAAATCCCATAGTGTGTGTCTCTTGCCATTGTAGGGTTCACCTCTTCTATCATTCAGAGTGAAAAAAGGCTTGCAAATATTGGCCCACTTCTGTGAAATTCTTCATTTTCGTTTTAAGGGAGTACAGAGAGAAAGCTTATATTTATAATTCAAACAGGGAAGGCAGATTCTGCTCTGTGTTTCTAAGCTAAAAGCACTGTGTGAGAGAGGCCTTGCAGCAGCCCGAAGCAGGTTCCTGCTGCTCTGCTATAAATCTCAGCAAACAGGGATGCTGCAGCCAGAGCTCTGCTTTTGCACAGGCTGTTGTCACTAGAAAATATGAGGATTTTTCAAAGGTGATTAATGCTGCTCTCCCACACCCCAAGGAGCCACCCGCTCGCTGTCTGCAAGGCTCGTTCCAAAGGAAAGGGTAGGTGAGGGCTGGAGGAGTTTCCCAAGGGTGCAGGGCACAAACACCTCCCTGTGGCTGGAGAGCTGGAGGTGTGCAGAACTCGTGTCCAAGTTAAATATCTGCTGGTCTCCTCTCCCGTGGAGACCCTTAGCTGAGAGCTTTAAACACTGCTGCTGCAGGCAGACTGCTCTGTCCACCCTTCTGCCGCATCCTTCTGGGGAGATAGCCAGGGGTCACAGTAAATGTGAGAACTGGTCTTTCAGAGAGGTTACTCCGTGTGGGAAGCATTTCCCATTGACTTTTGATCCGCTTGGGCCTCTTAACTGTCAGTCTGGACACAGGCAAAGGAGAAGGTCCAAGTCTGAATGCGGATAGTTTTCTGTTGCTTTATCTCATGCCCGTCCTGCAGCACATCTCAGACAGCCCCTGCTTGCTCCAAACCCTGTTTTACAGGGGGATGACTCTGGTACTGCTCCTCTGCCTTCCAGCCTCCCCTGAGCAACAGCTATGGGTCTAGAGAGATGAAATTAAAGGACAGACGAGACAGTTTTAAAACTCAGGGAGGCTTATTAAGCTTGTGCCACCTGCTGTTCAGATTCCCATGGCCCAGTCTTTGACAAGTAATGGGATGGTCATTGAGGAGGATTCTCCCCTCTGAGCTTCAGAGGTCCTTATGCATCTTACTGGATGGAGTAAGACCTGGCTCCCTAGGGAGGAGGGGATGCTTTTCCAGGGTGATTCACCTCTCTGCTGTGCCAACACTGTGAGAAGCACACCCTAAAAATACCTATTTATTTCCCTTGACTTCGAGTTGGCTCGCAGAAGTGAAGACATTTACTTCTGGGCAAAGAGTCCTGCCCTGATGGATCAACAGGTCCCTGAATCTGATGTGTGAGTGTCAGAACTTTACACATTGAGATCCCAGATTCAATTATTTGAAGGTGTTTTGGTGTGTTTTGTATTGAGGTCTAAGGCAGTATGCCTGGCATTGATTTAATTTCAGACTTTCTTTTTCATTGGGAATCTTCCCTACAAGCTGCCATGTTTATTTTACCACCCCCCAAATCCTGTTCAGTTATACATGTTTCCTCAGTGGCATTTCTGGGATGACATGGGATTGTACCGAGGCCTTAAGAGGTCTTTTTTCATCTAGCCTTTTATCTTTCTAAAGCTCCATGTTATCTGAGAAGTACTTCAAACTGAATCTCACTGTCCTCTCATGTCTTCTAAGTAAAAAGTATGAAATAAGCTTAGTCCAAATCTCTGGAGGAATTTTTTCTGATTGACAAGTCCTTGCAAATATGTCCTGGGACCTGTCTGTTCTGCCTAATAAATCATCATTAACTCTCAGCAGATGAAGAGAGATTCTCTTCATCTGACAGGGTATCAATTCACTTGCCTTAATGTATATAAGGTTTTAGGTCTCTCCCCCAGCGGTCTCCAAGAGAGGCTTTCTGTCAAGTGAAAAAATGGGATTCGGGCAGCAGAACTGAGCTGCCAGGTTTGCCAGTGATGGACGACGCAGGTGGGAATGCGGCTCTTTCCTCCTCTGCTTTATTGATCCTCTGGCTCCGGCCAGTGTAACAAAGTTTCCACAGCGCTAAAACCAAGCAGAAAATGAGTAAGAGGGAGACGATGGCCTAAAGTCGGAGTCAAAGCCTGGCTGCTCTGGGGAGACCTTCTGGGAGGCTGTCAGCAATGTCACCTCTCGGGCCAGTGCTTGAGCTGACAGGACAGAAAGTTAGTCTGGCACCAACCCACTGATGGCAATGCTACGGGGGAGGCAGTTTTCCATTTTCTTGATCATCGCTTTATTTAGGCACATCAACAACGAGCTCTTCAGAAGCAAATCAAGAAAAACCAATATATGGCAGGCAAGCCGTGGTTTCACTGTTCACTGTCGGCCGGAACCTTCCCGTGCTGGAGCTGAGAGGCTTGCTCTGGTTGGTGGGATGTGCTACACGTTATCTGCCCTTCTCTGCCCTTCTTCTTCTGCTGTCCAAAATTTCAAAGACGAAAAACCAAAGCCCCAACCCACCACATTGTCCTCTTCTGCCTAGGCCATCATTCTGAAGGAGGCTTTTTTACATGCTAATTAATTAGAGGTAATCCCCAAAATGTGCTGGGCTCTTACAAAATAATAAAAACCAGAATAGTTGCAAAGTACACGAATTCTTGCTAACATTAAACACAATCCAGACATTTCACTAAGGCCTTCGTTTTCTTTCGTTATCTTTCTCTTTCTTAAGTATATGTAGATTAAAAAAAATACTGCTATGTATAACTGCAGTTCATATTCTTTTGCATTTTTCCACATAAACATCAAGATCAAAAAAAAAAGAAAGAAAGATTTGAGGATTTTTTAACTTAATCCTTTCCCTCCAAGAGCTCAGCTATAAAGAAATACACCAGACGGAAATGTTTTAATGCACTCACAGAAGTGGCAATACTCAAATCTCTGCAGTATTTTAGTCATTGTGTTTGAATACCAGGATCCTGCTTAGAAAAAAAGTAGTTTATTGTCTATTTGTTGGCTTAGTTGCTATGGCAGGGAGTTCAACGTGAGTGGCTCTGTTGGGAGGCAAACGCCTCCTGGTATTTGAAATCGGGCTGTGGCCTTGGAGGAATACAACAGAATTTGTGCTGCCCATCAAAGGAGATGTGCGGGGAATATTCTGAGAAGAGTCCAGGACTCTCCCAAGATTCCGATATCCCAGCAGAATATTAGTGCTCCCAGATCCACAGGGACTATAAGGGTACCAGGGAAAGTCAGATAAAAAGGCTGAGTTTGTTGAAATGAATTGTGTGGAATTAAGTAGATACGAGTGGGTGTTTTTGCTCAGCTGGGGCAGGAAATTGGGGCACGGAACAAAATTCCAAAGAAACATGTAGCAGATGCCACCAACCAGGAGAAGGAAAGATGAAGAAACGAAAATTTTTATGGTTAAGGCTGTTATGAAAACAGTCTGGGATTCCAGATAAAGGAATCTACTGAAAATTAAAAATCACAGAATAGTTTGGGTTGGAAGGGACCTTAAAGATCATCTCATTCCACACCCCTGTCATGGCCAAAGAGACTTTTCACCAGACTGGCTTGCTCCAAGCCCCGTCCAACCTGGCCTTGAAATAAATGGTTTTGTTCTGTTAATCACTAAATTCTGTGTCATAGAGTGCAAACAGGATTAAAATATCTACTCAAATATTTCCATTCTGAATGTGCAACCATTTGAATAGTCATCCTCTTAAGATTGTCCCAGAGTAAATCAGGTCCTTTTTAATGTACCTACACATTGTATCTAATGTATCTTGCTTTTCAGTCTTCCCCATTCCACAGGAAAGCTGAACTTTTGAGTCTGTTCTCTTTCCCAGCCTTGACTCTATAAAAAAGAGAAAGAAGATTATTTTTATTGTATGGTCCAATTTTTCAGGCTTTTGACAAGGCTTTTGAAAGAAGCTACTTGAAATCTGTGCTAACACAGAAAATAATAATAAAACACCTATACCCTTCAAGACTTTGCCCAGTGTTTAGGCTGTGAGAGTATAGCCATGTAAAGGTGGCATTAGGGGAACTGCTGCTTGTACTGCCTCTGGGGATTGAAGTAAAAACAGGGAGTGGGGCATGGAGCAAAAGACCAAAGAAATGTGCAGCAAACGGCCACCAACGAGCAGAAGGAAAGATGAAGGAAGGAAAATTCAGCTACTCATGTGGTCGAGGCTGTGCTATAAAGAGTCTGGGTGCCAGATAAAGGAGCCATCAATGGAAAGTTAAAATAAGTAGCTAGAACCAGTCATCACTAAAACATCAGTGTCAAGAGTCACCAAACAAAGAGCAGAGACCTTTTCTTTCTTATGTCTGGCAAGCGAAGGAGGTGTTGGCTTATAAAAAGGAAATTTCTTAGAGTGCCTTCCAGCACTCAGCCCTGAACCACTCAGCGCTTGGCACTTCCGCAGCGCCTCTCACCTGGGAAAACATTGAGTGAGAGACCTCATAAGACTTTTGTGGTGTGAGGTGAATCGCATCACCCTGAACATCATGAACGTGGCCCTCTTGTTGGATGGACTCCGAGCTGCTGGAGTGCCAGAGGACTGGGATTTATCCAGTTCCTCAGTCAGATAAAGCAGAAGGAAACAACCCTGAGGGATAAGAAGTCAGGAGTTCTGCTCCTTTTGTTATTATGGCATGTGTCATAAATTTACAGAGGGTTCCCAACAGCACAAACACTGTCAGGCTTGTTACAGCATCACGACTTGTTTATGGCTTGGCTGCACACACACACATAAAAACCTACCACAGTTGTGTGGAACTCATAGCAGAAACTAAAAGTAGTTACCTCGTGTACTTTGGTTTATTGCGATCCTAAATAAGGCCTCTTTCTGTAGCTAAGTAATATTCAGTAATTTTCAGTGTTCTGGCAGAGGTTAACCAAGTGTTGGTGTCTTAGTGCAAGCCGGGGCTGTGTTTTCTCATGGCCTGTTACTGAAATACTGCATCTGTTACCTTTCTGTTGATAGCAGCTTCAAAAAACCTGGCCAGTTTCCAGAGCTGTACCTTTTTTAAATCACTGTCAGCTTCTGTCAGTTCATCTCTCAGTCATAAAAATTTTAAAACAAAGTCTACTGTCTGTTGTCTAATATTCCTTCCATTAGCCATGCCCTGCACTTTCATTGCGGGCACCTGACATTAACTTTTGGCACAGATAGTGTTTTACAAATCTAAAATACCTTGGTGACACTACCTGACCCTCCAAGCATGCTTAGGAAATTGCCATAACTATCTCTATTTTGCAGAAAAGCTTGAAAGGAGACTCAGACAGAAGTGGTACCCCAATTTTCATTTGGGGATGGTAATTTAGGTGTCTTGTTAGTTGTGCTCTCAGCACTTCAGCCTGAATTTCACTGCTGTTAAATAATCAACTCTAACAGGATACATGTGTGCTTTATTCTCCTGAAAACAAGGCATTGTGAGCAGGATGCCCCAAAAGGATGTGCACACAATAGCAATTTTAGCCCCTTTAAAAACTGAAGCTTCTCTCTTGAACAATAGACAAGGACTTAAGGAGCCTTGTAGATCCTCTGCAGGAATTTCAATGTGCTTACAACTTTTTTATTATCTGGCCTTCATATCTTTTTTATATTTTTATTCCTGTCCTTCATCGGTGCTGTTTTCCTGCATTAATTTCACAACCTTCTGGTGAGGTATGATGTGTCCCAGCTAGTGGAGGTCTTGTTCCTTGGTATTGACTGTGCTGCATTATTGGAAACCTGTGGTTCAGTTTATAAGCCATCATATTTTCCCTGGCTCTCTCCAGAGGAATAGTGCTTCTGATTAATTTTATTAGTGGGTTTATTTCAGTTCAAAATGAGGCGTGGGTTACCAAGTGACAGAAAATAGTCCTTTTCTTAGAGTATAACAATGCAGTTCAGAGAGGTATTATCCAGAGAAAATGAGAAGATTTTAAAGGTTTCTTTAAAGGAAGAAAATTTCAGGCTTGATTAAAAACAGAACTGAAGGGGGAAAGAAAGGTTCAGCAGTAATTCCAAAACAGGAGTTGCAAAGATTTCTTCCATGGGTGGCTGCTGTAGTCTATTACCCTCACAGCAACACAGTGTTGAACACCGGGTGGCAAAAATTTCATTAGACTAGGAGCTAGTGTACAAAATTTAGACATTTCCAGATAAAAGAGAGGGAATGGACTGAGAACTTGAGGAACTAAACCTTAGTACAAGAAGAAAAGGGAGGAACCACAAATTCTATGTCAGTCTCTGGATCCAAGGGCACCAAATGAAGTGGTTTTCATGACCTTTTCTTGAGTAAGATTATTCGTCCTAATTTCTTCCCCTTGCCTTGCAAATATCTGATGCAACTGATAGCTAATGACCAGTTCTGGAATTGTTTCTTGTTCTCCCAAGACAGGCAGTATTCTTCCACGCTGAGGGCCACGTTTATCACAAAACGCTTCCTCGTTTTTATTCCAGCTTCCTACCTTTACAGCCGAGCTCCTTTGTCATCTGTGAATCATCTGCCTTGCCTCTCGATACCAGAAGTGAAGTGAATACTACATTTTGCTTAAATTCAATGATCTTCTCTCCCAGCCCATCTCTTTTTAAAGCATTCATCAAGCAAATTATGGAGTCTCAAGAGTATGAAGTCTTCCTGTTCAACTCTCTTCTCCTGTTTGAAGTAGCGAAGGTAGGGAGCAGAAATTAACGTGACTTTTGTCTCTGCTTTGACTTCAGAGAGCTCTTAAAACAGAGCATTTCCTCTTATCAAAATTTTCTCCGAGGTGCTGCTCGCTTTACTCAGAGCCTGTGCGCATTCATCTTTCTCAATACTTCATTAATCACACGTGGGGGGTCTGTTGTGGAGGATCCTGGCTGAAATTCTGCCTGTTCTCTTAAACTGGGGGTTTAATGGTTTGGTACCTTTGTAGAACAAGCCCGTGTGGAGCAGGGAGCGCTCTGGGAATGCTGGGAGGACTGGGAGCTCAGCCCATGGTTGTTATCTCTACTCACCCCTTCACACTGGGGCTTTCCAGTTAAGTTTTTCAGTGTCAGGAAGTCCAGCACTGCTTGATTCTAATGTCTTTTATTGTGCCAAGAGAAGTGACTTACTTTTCCTGGCTGACATTTATACACTTTTGTAAATGAACGATTGCACTGCCTGGTTCATGGTTATTCACTTGTTGACAGCTACATGTTTAACTTCATTTTCATGAGTTATTTACAAGGACAGAGTTAATTACAATTGGTTTTTACCCAGTTTGAATACAGGGTACGCACACAATTCGTATGAAATATTTCAGATATCTGTGATTGTCTGAAATGGCAAAGGTTGAACTATTGCAGAACATTAAAACCAAACAAGTAACCCCTTCCCCCAAGAGCTCTAATTTAGAATAAGCTCACAGCCCAGCAGTCACAAATCAAATAAAGATTAGTAGTGACAGTATTTTGTACTTCCAGGTGTCTTTATAGTCCTCGTATGCCCATTTCCCCTGTATAACATATTCAAATTTTCATCCTTTACGTAAAAGCAATTTCATTTTACGTCACTTGTTATAGCACAGAGTAAATCTACACAGGTAGGTGGCTTTTAGCAAATTTATTTATCCTTTAAGTCTCCTCAGCAGATCATTGGCGAGCCAACGTATCAAGACACACCTTTAAAAGGTAGAAGGAGTCATTCAGAAGAGGAAAAGAAGTTAAATAGGTTCAGAGTTGGTCATAGTTTACAAAGGTTTGGAAGAACAATTGTAAGGAAGAGGGAAAGGCTGATGGAATTCCAGACCCAGCACAAAGATAGGCCTTGCTCTACCTTGCCCCACTACCCATGAAAAGGAATAATGTCAATTTTCAGCACTGAAAAATTACTTTGAATCAGCCCCAAATAAGAAGTCTGACCTCATCATGGAATATTCTGTGTTCTCATTTCTCTTTGGTTTTCATTTTTTAGGATCCAGAATGCAAACCTTGACACAGGCTGAGAGACAGAAATTCCACTTGTGAGCTCCAGCTGAATTGTAAGTCATTGGGAGTGGCCCAATTATTTCCCGTGGAATGAAGGCTGCAATAAGGATGTCAGCATGACCCTCTCAGTGGGGCACACTAACTAGTTAAACAAACTTTTGGGAGTTGAATTAATAGACTCCAGGCTCCTTAATCCCATGGCAACAGTCAGCCTTAAGGATCTTTTAACCTGTCATTAGAGATATAGGAAAAAGAAAAAATAGTTAAAGAATGGAAGATGTTAGGTATGAAGCAAGGTTTTCATTTTAACAATATCCCTTAATCCTTTTTCTTTTAGCTGTTTCCAAGGAAAACTCAGGTTTGGATACTTTCAGGTGGTGCAAAAAAAGAGAGAAATATTTGGGAGAAGACAGCAGTTAGTAGAGATAAGGGAGCTGATGTTACTGCTGCTGCTATTGTTCCCGTTGAAGTCGAATTCTAATGCCTTGGGGGGAAAAAAAGAAAGAAAAAGACCTGAGACACTCACAACCGGAGCAAGAAGAGATTAGCAAAGATGCATCCTCTGTCTTTTGTGGGACAGACCTTTCCCGGCAGTTATACTTGTAGAGAAGCAGAGAGAGCCTGTGATCTGATCAGCTTCTCCAGCACTGATGTGGGGATACTGAAACTTTGCTTTTAGCTTCATTTCCAGTGGCAAACACCGCCGTGC
The DNA here is from genome assembly GCA_013399875.1 of Gymnorhina tibicen. Taxonomy (NCBI): domain Eukaryota; kingdom Metazoa; phylum Chordata; class Aves; order Passeriformes; family Artamidae; genus Gymnorhina; species Gymnorhina tibicen. The sequence goes on from VXAZ01003885.1 coordinate 594,031, forward strand.
TGCAAAGAGATAGTGAAGTCTTGCCTGGCTGACCCTGCCTTTTTTGTTCTAATAGAAGAAGAAAATAGAAGAGGAGATAGAAGAGGAGAATAGAAAATACAAGTAGATCTGTGAGGAGTAAAAATTACTGAAGCCTTGTTTTCTACGGATGTGTGTCCAGTGGCTGACTGGATTTCCTGCCTGAGAAGATTACAGTGGAAATTCTTGCATGTCTAAGCCCCTTATCTTGGGGCTCTGAGCAACCTGGTCTGGTGGAAAGTTTCCCTGCTGGGAACGGGGTGGGTGGAACGAGATTTAAGGTCCCTTCTAACCCAAACCATTCCGTGATCTCACGACTACTACCTCATGAAGCATTTGCAGCCCTTCACCCCTTGCTGGGCATTTCTAGGGGCATTAATGTGTTTCTATTTCTCCTTCCCTTTCTCCCAGCTGCCCATCCTCACCACTCTTGTGAGGATCCAGTTGTCTTTGAGCTTTCTACTGTCAGTTCTGCTCAAGACAGAGCTACAGGTTTAGGAGCTGTGTGTGAGGTGAAGGCATGAGAACGACAGTGGGATCACATGAGCCTTGTTTCCATAGTAAATGAGGCTGAGAAGGTGGAGGAAGAAAGAGGAGCCATATGGCAAGTGATGATGGCAGGAACCAGAGCTCTCTTCTGAGGGTGGCTTCAGGGTTTAGTCATGTATTGGAGCCAGAGATATAATTTCTCTGAATCAGCCAAGATGCTTTAGAGGATCACATGGAGCTGCAAGAGCATCAGGGATCCAGGAAATTGTAAGATCTGTTGTTATGGTAAACAAAATTCTTCTTCTTCATTTCTTTCTATCCAATGTCACAATACTTGGTCACCTTCCCTTTTATTTTATTTATTTGTTTATTCACTTTATTTGACAAGATACCCAAATTCTGATGGCTCACATTGTTTTTGAGTCCATTTTTTCCCTTCTTCTAGACCAGGTTTCTTCCACTCAGCCTGGCAGGAGCCTCTGTTGGGGGATTTGGCCATCCATTGCCTCCCCCAGCCCCCATCACATCTCTTAGAGTTGTCAGTTTTCATCTGATCTGTAATTCCTGACTCTTCTACATCCAACCCCCAAATCAGGTCAGACCATGGGGCACGTGGAGGTAGTGCCAAGCAATAGGACAAGAGGAGGGGGCAGGAACTGATGCACAGCAAATTCTACCTGACCATGAGGAAGAACTTTACTGTGACCACTGGAAGAAATTGCCCAGAGAGGGTGTGGAGTCTCCCTCCCTGGAGATATTCCAGAACCTTCTGGACATAGTCCTGTGCCACGTGCTCTGAGCAGGGAGTTTGGACTAAATGACCCACTGAGGTCCCTTCCAAGCTGAACCACTCTGGGATTCCAGGATCCTCTAGTCCTGGGGTGGAAGAGTTCAATGGCAGATGTCACACATCTTCCCCACGTGCTTGGAAGACGATCAGCTCGGGAGGTGTGCTCTTGGCAGGACAGGCAATACCCCCAGCAGTGGTGAGAGAGCCACCGCGGGTCCCCCGAAGCAGGGCACATGATCCTGGTGCCAGGGATTGTGCCACCGCCTCTGGGTGGCTGATTGAATGCAACTTGTTTGCCTCTGCCTGTCTCCTTCCCTCGTGCTCTGAATGATTCACTGCCAGAGCGAGGATGAAAGAAACCAGAGCATAAAGGCACCTTTATCTGCATCCCTGCTCTCCGTGGATCCTGGCTGCGGAGGGACCCAGCTCCGCGCTCCATCCGTGAGGATGCTGCTGTGGGGAGCTGCTGGAAATCTGGAAATTAGGGGCCCTTTTGCACCGTGTGCCGGCTCAAATCAAAGCTGACCTTGTCCCCTTGGGCTGTGCTCGGCCCCTGGGCTGCAGGGCAGAGAAGGAGGGTGAGGCTGTCCTTTGCCAAGTGGCAAAGAGTGAATTAACACAGCAGGTAACATTTTCTTGCTTTTAAGTAATTGTCAAACATAATGGCAGTTACCTGCCTGTTTTCTTGAGGGATTTGTACTGAACAAGGGGAAGAGCTGCTAACAGGATCCCAGGGTTGAGGAGAGATTTGAGAGGAAGGATCAGAAGAATTAAATATGTGACATGTAGCGAGGAAAGATGATAATGAATGGGTATATCTGCCTGTGCTGCTCAGTGCCAGCCACTTGAATGAATTTATTTAGGGAACAGAAGCAAAATAGCTGAATTGCTGTGATTCTCCATCCAGAAACATCCTTTTTTCCCCTCAAAAATATCAGTTAGCTTAAGGAAAACCTTCTTCCCAGTTGCATGGGGCTGAATTGTTCCTATGGGCACACTTTTGGGATGATCCAATAGCCTTTCAAATCAATGGAAACCCTTTCTTGGATCAAGATTTTAAATCCAGCTGTTTGAGGAGGAAGGGATGTGATAGAGCTCTATATATTTTGGAGGCTGTAAACGCTGAGGTGAGAGGAAGGGGTTATTTCATGTAGCACAAAGAGATCTATTTAAGCACAGAGTTGCACTAAAATAGGAATTTTTATATGAGCCATAAGAGTGTCAGATGGCTCAGATAATAATAATATCACATAAAATAAAGTAATTGTATTGTATAAAGGTTGTCAGTTTATTTGCAACACATCTAGTCATAAAGCTGATCATTTTCTGTTAAATTAAAGTTGCACAACTTGCCTCTGAGCAAGAAATAAAGGCCTAGTGCTCTTGATTCCGTATTTGTAATTTGGCTTGCTCTGTTTATTGGATTTTTTAAGTCATTAAGTGAAAGACAGAGGGCCAGACATCGACTCATTCAAACCCAGTCCATTTCAACTGAAAAAGTGAAGTCAGCCTTGGAACATTGCTTTTAAAAAAGCACTTGGATGATGGGAGAGGAAGGAAATCAAAATGAGCATCATGACTCGGCATGGTTAAACCAGGCAGGACAGGACAGCAGGAGAATTTGGATTGAGTGCACTCAAGGGCATGGACTAGAACCTGATGGGGCTCTTACCTTGCCTGGAAACCACTTGTAGCAGAAAACTCTCTGTTGTAGAAAAGCACAGGGTAGGAAAAATTAGATTGGAAGCTCTGATTTTCATGAGGAGTGCCAAAGTGGTTCCAATTCTGTATTCTCAGCAGCGAGTCTTGTACCTCTTCCATCACAGGGCATCAGTTTGGTGGCCTGCATTAAGTGGCACAGCAAATAGCACTCATATTTTATTTACTCTCTGGAATGGGACATATATAATTGTCAAAACTCATCATAAAACCCCCTTTTTTTTGTCCTTGATAAACGAGTTTAAAACTCCAACCCTTCAGATCAGCGAGTAAGGAAGATGAAGTAGTAAAGCAGAGAAGATACTTATTGCCAAATGGATTAGGAATTTGAGAACTCCCTCTATATAGGCTATAAGTCCCAAATCAGATTTGATAAATCAAGTGATATTAGAAGAGATCTTCAGGGCTCAGTAGACTTAAATATTGCAGGGAACTATTACTGTCATATCCATCTCAAGACACAACAGTGCTGTATATTAAATGGCAATGGATCAGCTTCCCTCTGCCTCTTACATATTCCAAAGACAATAGATCAGTAACTCAATAAAAGAAAAGCAGTCCAAGTGGAGGTGCATGAAGGATGATTTCTGGCTATTAATTTATTTGCACATTACTTCTGCGCAGCAAAATTTGCTTCCCCTCCATGGGGGCAACGCAGCCACAGCTGGATATACCAGAGTGGTGCAGAGATACGGTTCAGACCTCTCAGACTTGAATGTAATTTTCTATTTTTTACTAAAATTATTCCAGCTAGCAATGAAAGCAGGATTAGAGAGTGGTCTCCACCTGTCACATGTTTGGAGAGCACAGCCAGGGAATCTACACTAGATCTTCAATCCCTTCTGCTCCAGAACCACATTCCAGTTCTGTACAGAGTCACGGTGATTGCTGAACAACTTGTTGGGAGTCCAACTCCTTTTGCTGGTGGGGACTCGCTTCAGGTCCGTGTCAGTTCAGCAGTGGCACAGATGCTGTAAAGAACCACTGGGTGTGCAACACGCTGTGCTGAAAGGACAAACTGTGGGAAAACGGCTCAGTTGAGATGCAAAGATGCTGCTCCAGCACACACAGTGTTGACAACACACAGCGCCAGTTTAACACGCTCTGGGTGAGGCTTTGGAGCAGTGGTGAAGGCATCTTTGTTCTCACTGCTTTTTGTGGCTGGTGCTTCATTAAAATAAAACACGTGGCATAAATCTGCCATGCTTTGTGCTTGCTTGTCACCTCCACCAACACGCAGGGCTGGAGGCAGCAGCTGATCCGGCCTCAGGGGAACAGAGGGTGCCTCGCAGGGATCCACCTGTGGCAGGACATCCCCCCTCCCACAGAAGAGTTTATCTGCTCTGTCCATCAGCTGGTGCAATAGGTCTGGACATCCTTCCCCCGACATGAATTGGTGAGATAACCCAGGCCAGCTCGTCTGACTAGTAAGTGGTCACTGGCTAGTGAGTTATTTCTCTCTCTGGCACCAGGGGCAGAATTCCTAATAAAAAACTGACTGTGAGAACAAGATGTGGGGAGATAAGCTGGAATTCCTGACTGAGAAACACTGCTTTTACAAACTATAAAAGCTACACAAACTTTTACGAAGGCAGAAGCCTCCCACACACACCTTGGAAATGTGTGGGACTTCTCCCGCGGAGTTTGGATGCAAATTCCGTGGATACTTTCCTGGGAATTGAGTGGAAGAATTCTATGTGTACTCCATCATCAGTTTGGTGGTAAATTACACTGAATCCTAATCTATACTATTTCTTCACTAGCTGTAATACAGGTCCCTTTATCATGCACTGTATTTTATCTAGTTCTTTTTGTTTTATTCCTGTGTATTAAGTAGTCTGTTCAAAGTCTTATGTCTGTTAATTTTGTGTCTATTCAATAAACCATTTTGCAATAGACCTAATCAGCCATTATTAAGAACTTGCAAGCAAGGGCAATCTGGGGCACAGGCTGCCCCAAACAGAGCCACTGCCGGAAATCTGAGTCAGAGGCAGGACTTGCCCAAGCTCTCATCTCCACTTGTACCACCACCCCTGGGCACGACACATCCGTGTCTCTGCACTCATCCTGCCCTCATCTCCCACGTGCCCTAATTCCTGGGGAGCTCCTGGAGAGCCAAGAGCTGTCATTCAGCTGCTGGGGATGGCACGTGCCAGCACAGAGAGAGCTGGGGCCAAGCACCTGCACCGTGCTATGGGTTCCTCTTCCACGGAAGCACTTACATAAGGCTGATGTTCCTTTCCAGCCATGAGGTTTCTTCCAGAAAATTTTAAATCAAATGCAAAAGTTGTTTAGAGCAAGTAAAGTGAAATGGGTAAGTTTGAGGACATTCATTAGGTTTTTAGTGTGGTTACTCGGAGCAGTTCTCTGCAGGTATCCATATTTCTTGGTAGGCAATTTGACCTTTTGAGTGTTAGGTGCTCTAAATTTCAGCTTGGGTACCCATAGTGTGCTGAAGGAGTGGCCAGTAACACCATTAAATTGTCTGTGTCTTCACAGCCACTTCACTTTTTTGCTTTAACTGGGGTCTGACAGCTCCAGTCATGTTACCTCCTGTACAGATATCAAAATAACAGTACTTATCCCAGATAAACCGAGGATTATTTCACATCCACTTTTTTTTCTCTTCCAGCCTCCCATGAAGTGTAAAAGCAGCTGCTAGGGAGTCTGCTCAAAAAAAGAAAGGTAAAAGCACTTTCATCAACTTAGTCTATAAGCTACCTTAAATGGCTGAGTTGAATTCCACAGACAGAATATTTCTCCCTGGTAATTATGGTCATTTTTCATTATTATCGCAACCAGGATGCATTTAATAGAAGATATTCTCTTTAGTAATTTCTTTTTGTGCTATTTGCCAGTGCATATACGTTGCCAGCACCTATTTTTGCATGTCCAGGCTATGGAATGACACGCAGAGATTGGCCAGGTGCAAAATAGGTGTGTGTGCAAAAAGGTGAATTACTCAGATTTGGAAAGGAACCCTCTGTAAAAACAGCTAAGGCAGGGAGATGGTGGTGTGATATCTGATATAATTGAGCAGTAGGGCTGGAAGGGCTTGTCAGAGGACTTGGATGAGGCTCCAAAGGAAGGGAATTCTGCCCAATTGGACAGGCACCCTTGGCTCTGAAAATCAGGCCCTGGACATGTACGGATGTGTAGATTTGATGAGCCTATTTAAAGGGAAACTAATTAGAAGTATAGACAATCCACCTTTCTTAAATGGAATTATTGTAGTCTCTGATCCATAAATCTGACATTTATACATATTTATACGCTATCGCTTAATGAATACCTGATTAAGGAATACAGCTGCCAAGCGAATAAATTTGTTGTTAATCAAATGATGCCATAAAGACAGATCATCAGACCTATTAGAATATATTCATTTGGCAGATAAATCTGCTCGCCGCAGCCTGTTAGTGCAATGCGTAATGCAAATCAAATTGTTCTTTAGAGCTAAACCTTCCTCTTTGCCAGAATAAAAAAGACTTTGCATGGAGCTGATGAGATGAAATCCTATATTTTTACAGAGGGTGTGAAAGCCCTTGGCATTATGTCTTGTATTGAAAGTAAATTTCACCCTAATTGAACACTAAAGACTGAGGAATGCTTAAGTCTGTGCACTGAAGATTTTACTGTGGTATGTAATTGCCTGTCTCTTTTGTTGCTGTATCTAATTCAGCAGTATAAATTACCAGCTTAATTTTTTTCTCATTGTGTGATGTACTTATACTATTATTTTGTACTACCAAGAATTAACAACTGGCATTTGCGTTTATGGATTCTTTCATCCAGGGAAAATCTAATAACAACATTGGTCTAAATATTACATTAAAGGGCTGAAGCATGTTGGAGATGAAAAGATAGCCTGAGGTAACCGTGAAACGGCCACAGTGTTTACAGGGATCTGTCAAAACACCACAGTGACTTCCAGTAGCTTTGAAATGTTGGTACATTTTTGAACGCAGATCTGAAGTGCTGTTTGCAGACTGGATTTCATGCTGAAACATGAGAAGTGTATTTATGCTTCAGATATTAATGGAGGGCAGGGACGGGACCTCTAGTCCGTGCTGAGAACTGCCCACCCTCCTCCATCAGGCACCGATTCTGTCAGAGTCAGCTCGAGGAGTTCAGTCTGTGAGTTCCCCTCAGGAGGAACTCTGCTGATGCCTTTCCTCCAGTCCTTCGCCAAGTCTGGGCAACATTTTGAAGGAGAACGCTGCGCCTGTGCACAGCTGAATGTTCAGGGCAGGTTTACATCCAGCACAAGCCTTTTTACCCTGATTGTGTACCACACATGTAAAACTCCTGGTTACCTTGCATAAAACATAAACTTGGGCAGTTGCCCCATTTTTATACCTCCAGCCAACTTTTACTGCTGCAGCTACTTCTCCTCCTCAGCCTACTTTTCACCTGCCTGAGTAATATTTGCTGATGATAGTAAATATAATAGCTCGTGTTCAGTTGAGACTATTCCTACTAGGTTTATTAGTATCTGTGAAGGAAAAAAGGACATGAGAAAAAAGTCCAAGAAGCAGGGGAAAACTTTTGAGAGGTTTGGGTTTGAGACTACTTGGCCCAGACTGTGGATGGGAAGAACAGGTATTTCCCCATATTGATTGGCATCTGGCTGTGGAGAACTTGCTGCAACAGTGGAAAAGGCTTGGAGAAGAGCAGGAGGAGGCTGGGCTGCAGTTTCCTCCCAGGCCACTTCCAAGGGAGCTGGACTGGGGCAAGGGAGAGGCAAGAGAAGACGGCGTGTCCAGGGAAATGCTGTACTCATCCTGGAGATAACTTTGCCAGAGCAAAGTGAAGGAAAGCACCATGGCTGCCCCTTGTTTGCTGGTCTGCTCCTGGCGCAGAAGAGCAGTTTCCCACTCTATCTACTGTGCAAGATTGAATGTAAAAATCTAATCTGGTGCCTTATTAATTGCATTTATCATGTACTTTGACCATCTCACATGAAACTTACCCATTAATTTGTCTCTGATGGCTTGACTTGCTCTTAAGAAACCTTTGGAGCTGCTTCAGAAACAGAAAATGTTTTTCAAGCCAGATATTCTGGGTAATTTCTCCTTAAAACCCAATTAAATCTCCTCAGCCTGCTCCAAGCATTGCCCACAGAACTGCAATGCAAGTGCATGGAATGCAGCTCAATCTGCTTGTTTGGGCTGGGAATGTTCCCCTGGGCACGGACTGGCCAGTGGGCAAACAGCACCAGTCAGGAATGCAGAGCTTGAGTCAGATAATCCAATCAATGCAACAGAGAAAATTAAGACTCAAGTGGATCAGAGATTTGTCTTCCATTGGCATTGTTGTTCTTGCATACAGATGTGTACAGATGCAGTGCTCGGAGCTGCTCCTGGTGGTTTCCCAGTTTTGGTGGGGAACAGATTGCACAGAGCAGCTGTGGCTGCCCCATCCCTGGAAGTGTCCAAGGCCAGGTTGGATGGGGCTTGGAGCAACCTGGGAAGGTGCTCCCTGCCCATGGCAGGGGGTGAAGTGAGATGAACTTTAAGGTTCCTTCCAACCCAAACCGTTCCATGATTCTGTAATTCTGTGATTCCTTATTCTACTCCCAAGCAAACCCCATGTCCATAACTAAGCAGTTTTCCAGCATGATTAATGGGCCAGATGAAGGCTTTAGATATTCCCTTTTTTCCTAACACACAGTATATTATTCTTTCCTCTAGTATGAGTTCAGAAGGACTCTTGATGTTTTTTATTCCGGAATTTGTACAGAAGCTTTTCTTCACTGTGAGAAGTTTCAAGTGAAGTTTCAACTGAGATTTTTGCACTCGTCAGCGTTTCTCAGGTTTGCCTTGAATAACTGAAATGTTGCTGAGAACAACAAATATTGGTTTTGACAGAATCCCGGAAGTTTTGCACACGGTGGAATCCACACTCATGTCTCAGTTGTGTCAAAAGGTCATTTTAAATTTTTTTTTTTATGTTTTTTGAAGTTGACAAAACAAACTGAGCACACAGAGACTCGGCAGTAAGAAATTTGGAAATCTATATTCAGAAGCATCAAATGTGTACAACCCGAGAAAAAAACAAGGATTCTCCTGGAAGTAGTGAGATACAATGGGATAAGGGGACAAGTGTGATTTTTTTTTTCTTTTCTTTTTTGGAGGTTGCATATCAAGAGGGAGAAATTGGCTAAAAATACCTATAAAATTCAGAACAGACAGAAGAGGAAGGATTAGGCAGTGATTATAAGCATGCTGTCTGAAGAATCAGGTCGTGCATATGCTTAGGGTATGCACAGCTCTGTGATCTCACATCACTCCCATCCATCTCCCTTCCTGTTTGTTCCCTTCCTTTGTGTCATCCTGAGCTAAATGGCAGGAAATCTGTGAAAAGGTCTGTCTGCCTTGCATTTATGTAGCAACCAACGCAAAGGGTTTCAATACTGACAAGTTCCTGAACGGTGCTGTAATACAAGTTCAGCCCTCCTCTCTGTCCCAGAGTCAATATGCATATAGATGAGTGCTCCAGCTCTTCACCGGAGCACACACAGTTTGAGTGGTTTGATACTCTCACTTCAATCTTCAATTTCATTTCAGTCCTAATCAGAAGTTCCTTTGTGCTGAGCTGGCCAGATCAGGAGCTGGGCACAGATTTGTTAACAGCTCGTGCATGTCTGGGCCAGGCAGAGCCGGTGTCCTGCTTCATTTAGCCGAGGTCCTCGTCCCCATCAATCCCACCTGAAGGTCACAGCCAATGTTTTCCCTTGCTGTCTCCCATGGAGAAGAAGGATGTGTGGAAAGGCCTCTGAAACTGCACCAGTAGCAAGTTTGAGTGGATGATTGAATCCACAACGATGATAATCATAGATGTAGCCAAGTGACTGGAATTAATGCACCATCTGAACTGCTCTGTGAGGTCTGCCTTGATGTTCCTCATTTCAAATGAATCTCTCCAGACCTGAAGGCTGTTTGGAAACAGCTGATGGTGCCCATAATGAGGATTCCAATCTTCAAGTCTCCAAACTGAAATTAGACATATGTCCTGACATGTTGACATTAATTTGAGCTGTTATAGCTGTGATGGGTTTATTTGGCTGGCATTTTTAATAGAATTTCAGGGGAGACAGGCTTTGCTCCATGAGTCAGGGTGGGGAAAGGCCATGAGCAGCCATAATTTCAAAGGTTAATTTGAAAATGCTTTTCTCAACAGGGCTTTTCTGAATTGCAAGGTTACTTGAAAATGTGGTATCATAATAGCTGATGCTATGGCTGGAAAAAACAGGCTGGGGAATTTCCAGTGGGAATTTCCAGGTATCCATTTTCAATTCCATCTTGACTCAAAGTGAAAGGCAATAATAAGTAAATGCAATAGAGTAAAAGTGATAGATTCTATTTCCTATATACAATATTGATGTACAGACCACAAACCCAGCACCAAACTGCAGGTTTCTGCTAAGAAAACTTGTAACTACTGACTGGAATGGACTGGCTGAGTGTGTTAACCCCACACAGGGAGGGTCAGTACCTGGTTTATGTTGTTTTTCAAACCCATGAAGTAGTTGGATGGGGCTCTGAGCATCCGGGAAGTGGAAGGGGGTTGGATATGGATGATCTCTAAGGTCACTTCCAAGCCAAAGCAGCCTGTGACTCTGTGATGGTTATGAGGTTACAGGCCATGGTGACCCTTGTCTGCACAGGCAGCAGGGCTGGTGGCTGAGGCCGGGGTGATGATGGGGGGCTTGCACGGCCGTGGAGGAGGGCAGAGGTGTGTGTAACCTGTGGGGACAACTGTCCTGTGGGCACCTCAGTCACACAGCTCCATCACAAACCACCTCAGCTTCCCCAGGGCAGTGACTTCCAAACACTGTTTATGGCAAAACTGCAAATGAGAGGCAAAATCAGGGGTGAACATGGCTGAGAGAAAACTCTGTGTTGGAATCGAGGTGAGGCTGAGACATTTTCTGGACTGGGATGCTCTGGGGCTGGCAGGTAATTGGTCACTTGAGACACAGTGTTTTAGGGATTTAATGTGTAGCACCAGGGGAGGGAAAGAAGACCCATCAGGGAGAGAGAGCCCTTGTCCTGACAGTTTCCTCTGAGCAGAACCATTCTGCTTTGTCCAAAAAAACCCCCTCCCACTGCAGGGACCCCCATAGTGATGGTGAGCCCATCTGCTGCCCCACACCCCACAGAATGTCCTGAGATGAGCCATAGTTGAGCCAAAACTCTTTGGTTTATTAGATATCACTGAAATCTCACAGCCTTTCTACAGCCATTCTGTGGAGGGGCTGTCTGCCACCATTAAAAAAACTCAATTTAGGAGAGTGCTGGTTTTGAAGGGTAAAATGTCACTGATGGCAGATTTTTAACCCAGTGCAATTTAGCAGATATTTGATACTTTTATTTCCTTCTGCTGACTTTATACAGGGGAACAGGAGGCGATTTGCAGAGATTAAACAATATTCTGTCCACAAATTAAAATCAATAACTTATTTATAGGGCTGCTGATGCTCCCAGAACAAAGCAGGCCTGCCAAGAGGCTGTGAAAGTCCTGAATCAAATGTCATGTATCTCCAGCCCATCTCCACAGTTGGCTGTCTGTGACTGCAGATATAACACAACCCACCCAGTCATTCCATCACTTGATAATCGCAGTACATAAATAAACATCATTCCTGAACCAAGCAGTGCTGGTGGCTGGTTTCAGAGCTATATGCTGCCTGCTTATTTCCCCCATATATCATTGAGAAATCTGGTATTATTCAATGGGATTTTTCAGGAATCCATTCCTTTTCATGAAAGGGGGTTGGCCAGATGCTACACTGGGTTTTAACCTTCTGTAGGTGCTCAAAAGAGCAAATCACACCGTGGTCATGGGAGCATGACAGAAGATCAAAGCTCTACAATTATTTTATTCCTATTCCTTTCCACAAACCACATTCATATGAGTCAACACTGAGTTAAGTCCCTAATTCATTTATTTTACACGTCTTTCTGGTCATCATTCCTCTTCCTTGGGGTGTTTCGGTTCAGAGTGATCTTTGCTGGGTCACTGGCACCTCTGGGAGTCTTCACCACAAATTCACTGGGGCTCTGGTCTCTGAAGACAAATCATTACATCAGAATTGCTGGGAACAATTTTGTCTCTGAGCTGTGAGAGGAAATACCTTTGAAAGGGAAACTGTGTTTTCAGAGAAGCTGTGTCAAATAAGAATCCTATATTGAGGTGATGCTTTAGATGGGCTTGATGAGATTTTTATACCTGGGACTGCAAAAGCTCATATTTCTTAAAGAAAGAAAGATATGCTTTTATTGGCCTGAAGAAGTGACAAGTGCTTGAGCATGCAGGTTGTGGTGGGCTGTAACAGTCCGAGATTTCAGACTTTTCCTCTCTCTTTCAGTCTGGGACCCCTGTACCCAACACTTTCTGTGAGTCGTAGCTGAAGACAATACATATCCATGTTCTTGTGCATCAGGGCTTTGTCTCTCATTCCCTTTATCTCTGAATATATGGGATCTTTAGGCTTACATATCTGTTCTGAGACTGGATAAATAGAGTAATTTTGCCATCCTGTTTTCTTCAGACCCCTACAGGTTTCTGCCGTTTCCTTTTCCTCCCCTGTTGGGGTGCACTGGGCAGCCTTGGCACCTGCTCCTTCAGCAGCAGCAGGGCAGGGATGCAGAAATCTCCCTTCTCCTGCTGAGAAAATAGAGGGAAAGGGAATGGGAGGAGAGATGGAAATAGATGCGACACAAATTGTCATTTTGCGAAATGACTTTTTACACGAGCACTGCTCTGAATGCACAGTGACACTGTACAGATGATTCTTGGCCTGTTAAATAACAGTTTTCCCCATATTTATTGCTCTCGAGCTGTGCCTGACAGCTTTATTGCATACAGACTGGCACATTATGAAAAGAAAAGTAAATAGGTCTGTGGAATCATGGCCGCTGTATTCCTGTTTAAGGGGAAAACAACTCTTTGGTTTTACATGTTTGAAAAGAGGAGACAGCTCTCCCTCAGTGTTTTATGGCAGTTCCCCCTCCCGCCTCCCCCTTCTACCTTAAACAGTCTGGATTTGTTTTGCTTGTATAATTAGGCAATAGCAGCTGATGGGGTTGGAATCCATGGCATTATATCATCCTGAGAGCTGCCTCGATTGATGGACAAGAGAGGCAACAGTCTGTTTATTTGCAAGAGCTCCAAACGGGCCTGCCTGTGCCATGCACACAGGAAAGTGCATTAGCTGCAGCTTTTTTATAATTCTTTGAGAGCAGATATACTGCTAAGGCACTTGAACTCTATTATGATGTCAAGCTTCTGCTATTTTCCATTTTCCTTGGGAAGAAAGCAAAAGAAATCCTCTATATGGTTTCACGAAAGAGAATCTATCATTTGAGAATAATTGTGCCCGCAGCCCTTAATGCGCTGTTGAACCTATACAAATTAAAAGAACCATTATCAAAGCCAGTGCAGTATTTATATACTCAACCATCTCTTTGCTAAATAATTGCAATAATGGTTGCACAGCAGCAGTGCTGAAAATGTGTTTTACTGACTTATTTCCTTCCTGCAGGAAAAGATACAGCTATCTTCTTCTATCAGCCAAGATTTGGATTTAATGACTTGCCCTCTTTCCTCCCAGCCTTCTCTGTCTGGTCAGTTAAGAGCTGCAACTCTTTTTTCCTACATATCCCACCCTATTTTTGCCCTCAATTGCTCACTATTATCTCCTGCTGTGAACATCTTCTGCATAAAGTCTCTTGGTACAGCTGGGAGTGTGAGGCACCCCAAGGAAGGCTGTACGTGAGGATGCTAAAAAACCCAGGGAGGAAATATCCCACAGAGCCGGGAGTTTTTTCACTGATTTAATTGAGACTTAGAGACTTCACTGGTTGCCTGTAAAGCTGTGCTTGCTAGTTCAACCATATCCCTTCCAGCAAAGTAGTTTAAATCTTCTGCAGGAACTCCTGTGGAATTAGAGTTTAATAATTTCATGAGTGTTGATTCGGATTAGAAATTAGAAAGAAATTCTTCCCTGTGAGGGTGGTGAGGCCCTGGCACAGGGTGCCCAGAGAAGCTGTGGCTGCCCCTGGATCCCTGGAAGTGTCCAAGGCCAGGCTGGACAGGGCTTGGAGCAGCCTGGGACAGTGGAAGGTGTCCCTGCCCATGGCAGGGGGTGGGACTGGATGATCTTTAAAGGTCCCTTCCAACCCAAACCATTCTGTGCTTCTGTGACTCTGTGGTATTTCCACAAGACATAAACTAATGTACACGTGCATTTGTTCACAACCACATTAATTTACCACCATACTTCAAAATATTTCTTTCTATTTGAAGCTGAAAAGCAAAATGGGGTTTTCTTGGTGCCTAACCACTCCCACAAATGTTTCAGTGTCCCTGCACCCCCCTTCAGTCCCTCTGTGACTGGGGGAATGAGGGTGGCCCGAGCTCCTACCAGCTCTGGTGGCTCAGGAGGGACAGGATCAGGCTCTCCTGCTGAGGATTCCCTGGTGCCTGACAGGAATTGAACTCAAGATGCTTCAGCCTCAGCCGAGCTGCTGGTGGGGTGCATTTCCTAACCCTGACTCCCTGTTTTAATGTACGATTTAGGAATTGATATCTCGGGAGCTTGTCACACTAGGTGAGATGGCCGAAGGTCTTGAAAGATTGGGCGTAAGGAAGGAGTCAGTGTTGGACCAAAGGATCTCAGGAACTCGTTTGCTTAAGCAACTCTGCTGAAAACAAGCTTTTCTCCCTCTCATTCTCATTGCTCTTCTCTCTGTTGTACAGCCACCTGAGAGCTGAAACGAGACAAAGAATGAAATGAATCTTTGAATGAAAATTTCTGTAGCCACAGACATGCCACGGGTCACTGTGTTCCCACCTTCAGTGGCTGCTCAGGTCTCTATTAAAAAGCAGTTTATTTGTCTCTCAGAAGATACTTTTAACACCAAATGAGGCAGCAGGAGCGTGCAGGCCGTGCTGGGAAAGGGGCTGCAGGGCTTTGCTGGCTGCTGTGTCTCGGAGCAGAGACAGGGCACTGATGGAGAGAGATGCGCAGGGAGATTAAATTTCCTTGGGAGAAGCTGTGCCTGGCCTGGCTGGGGCTCTCGGGCTCATTTTCATAAATACCAGATTTATTGTGGCATTACAGTGAGCATTTTTCTCTTGCCTGAGGTGGGGGGAATGAACCAAAGAGCAGCACTTGGCTAAACAGGTTCTTTCCACTCAGCTGTGTAAAAGGTGCCTGCCTTTTACACTTGTAAATATGAGAGAGAAAATGGTGTCATCAGCCTGTAATAAAGTATTCCAGTCTCAGATTGCCATCTGTCAATGGTATTTTAGCTCATTTTCTATTAGGGAAGAAAGTGAGCTTGTTTTTTTTAATCTGCTGATAAAATTCTGGTTATTTACAGCATTGGATTTTCCTAAAAAAAAAAAGATTGTGTTGCAGCCAAGGGAATTATTTGACCAAATAGGTTTTTTTGCCTTTGTTTCACCGCATTAGCTTATTTTAAAGGAGCAAAGAAAAGCATAGCTGGTGCTTTGTGGAGGCTGCTACAAGTTTTTTCACTTGCCAGCTCTTCTGTCTCTGCAAAAAAACCCCCAACAAACCCATGATACAGAATTATCAACCTCACACCCTTTAGAAGTTATAAAACCCAGACAACCCAGGACTGATTTTTTAAAAAGTTAATTTTTACACCATATTTTCATGCTTTTATTTGCTCCCTGCTTTGAGCCTCAGCTCACTGAAAATGCTCCATCATTTGGATGCCATCAGGATAGAAACTTTCTGAAGGAAAACAAGGCTGTGCTATTACCTCCAAGAACAGAGACTCCAAATAATATGCCCCCAAACCCCCAAGCAGGTACTAGTTATGGTCCTAGTTTTGGGAGAGATGCCCAGGAACAGGAGTGTTGAAAGGAAAAGTAGTATTGGGGAAGCAGAGGGATCCTGTGTTGCCTTCTGATGGTCAGTGACGTCTCACCGAGCCACAAGTGGGGTGTGAGTAAATAACGTGGAGTGGGCACATTCCCTGCCATCATTTCTAAGTCCTTCTCTAGGAGTGTGTTCCTCACCCCACACACACAACCTGCATTTAGGCAGCTGAGGCAGGAGCAGGAATTCAGCATTTTAATTAAACTCCAGGGACTCTGGTGAGATCAAATCCCATCTCCTGGAAGGAGGCAGGGAATGCACCTGGAGGCAGCCACATGCAGCTACTGATGTGCAGATTTGAAAACTGGGGAACATTTCCCATTGGAATTACTCTTTCCTAAATATTGCAACTTCCATTTACTAGAGCGGCTGGTGCTGGAAAAAACCTAAAGAAATGGCTCTAAAGCCCATTATTCTGTTCACTACCAGCTAATGAATTTTCCCTCTGCCCTTCTACATTAGTTTCCTTTTAGCAAGAGGCTTTTTTTTCATATTACTTTCAGCTATCTCTGGTGTTGGAGCTTTGATATCTCGTTAGTACAATCTGTAAATACGACTCTGCAGACATTGCTCAAGGGCAGACTTTGACCCTGAGCACTCCAGCAGCTCCTGCTTTAGAAAACACATCTACAAAGAGCTGCTCAAAGCTGAGGCTGAGCTGGGGCTTCAGCAAAGAGTTAAATGTGAGAAGTGAGAAGTGCAGCGTGGTGGTGGCCAAGCTTATCCCTGTCACACACAGTTGTTTTGGCATAAAAATACTCTATTGTGTCAAAGTGTTGCCAACTCTCGCAGTTTTAATACGGTTCACACGTTACATTTGTTTGGGCTTTTTCCCTTAAAGTCCTGGTTCCTGGAGTTCTGCCAGTGCAAGAAGTTTAGCTTTTTTTTTCCCCCCCTAGAAGTAAGTTTCTACTTCATGGTTAAGAACAAAGCCTTGAAAAGATGATTTAAATTCATTTTGGCGACTCAGAAAAGCAGACGATAAATAACTGAACACACATTATTTTTCTGAAAGATAATACCTCATGTTTTTGTCAGGCCTGACTCATGACTTTTAAATGCTGGTGGTTGGCAGCACTGTTGTTATAATTTATGACTAAGTTTGAATTTTTTTGGTTTTGTTGTTGTAATCAGTCATATCTACGTCTACATGCTATATGCATTCCTAAATAAATGCATGTAACTCCCATGTTTGTACTGCAGCAAGTGGCTGCTGTTTACCTGTGTGGAGAGCTATATAGCTCATGGAATTATTAACCTTGGAAAAGGTCTCCAAGACCATCACACCCAAACTTTGGCCGAGTACTACTGTGTTCACGAAACCATATTGTGAAGTGCCACATCTGCTTGATTTTTTGAACACTTCCAGGGATTGTGACTCCACCACTGCCCTGGGCGCCGTGTTCCAAATTTTGGCCACTTTTTTCAATAAAGAAATTGTTCCTAATATCCAACTTGAGGCAGCTTCCTCTTGTCTTATTGCTTGTTACTTGGGAGAAAAGATGGATCCCCCACCTGGCTCCAGCCCCCTCTCAGGTGATTGTAGAGGGTGATGAGGACCCCCCTGAGCCTCCTTTTCTCCAGGGTAAAAAACCCCAATGCCCTCAGCTGCTCCTCATAGGCCTCATGCTCCATAATACATAATATATCCACATACATCTGGGTATATCCAGATAGCCAGTCCAGATACAGTATGAATTTCAGGAAGAGGGAAAAGCAGCAGACCAGAGGTGGGGTTTTAATTTGAGAATGGTGTCACTGTAGAAATGTGTGGAAAAGATGGGGAACTTAGACCCAGCAAACATCTTCCTCCTCCCCACGTCGAGCTTATCTATTTCAGACTTGACAAGGGGGATTTTTTGGCCCTCCTCATACCAATTTAAAGATTGCTTTACCTCATTTGGAGTTGGAGATGTGCTCATGCAGAAACGGTGCCACCTTGGGCACGACATCAAGGGCTGATGAGCAGCTCTGAAGAAAGCAGGCACAGCTCCTCAGTCCCAACATCTGCCTCCAGGACTGGGTACTTTTACACTTTTTAAAATGAACTGACCTTGTAAAGGCAGGTTTTATGCTGAAGGAGGTGCCTCCATCATAAAACAAAAATCTTGACATCCTCTGTTCAAGGCCAGGTTGGACAGGGCTTGCAGCAAGCCGGTCTAGTGGAAGGTTCCCTGCTCATGACAGGGGCGTCAGAATGAGGTGAACTTTAGGATCCTTTCCCACCCAAACCAGTCTTGGATTCTAAGATTGTAGGGTTGAAACAGCCTTAACTGACCCAATCCACAGCCAGCCATTCCAGAGGGATGATGGTGCAGGGATCTCTGGTTTGGCAAACCAGCCCTTCTCAGGCTCTACTCCTGGTGCTATCCTGGAAAAAAGGCACACAGAGGAAAGTGCTGGCAGAAGGAAAAATAGGATTCAGTCTTGGCTTTCCTTTTCACAGCTTCTCCTTTGTTCAGCTGCAGGAACTTCCCTCCTCCCCATAAAAAAAACCCAAACAGAACAAACCCATATGTATCCCAGACGTGTATTTCGCGATGCTACTGCAAAGCAGAACATTCTATAATAAAGTATATTTCAGAAAATTGCATTCTGAGCAGAATGTTTAACACACAGTCTCTTCCATGCTGAAAATACAGGATTTCCTGTGTGAGTGAATCTCTTGCTCAGTACAACTTTCAGTGAGGAGTTTTATTTCAGCAAAGCCTTGGCACTGCAGCAAAAATCTCCTCAGGAATCTATTCAGTGAGAAAAATCTATTCAGGAAGCACAAGAAAATGTATAGAAATAGTAACATCTTAACCCCAACTATGCTGAACAATCAGGGCAAAGCAGCACTTACCTCACTGAGAACTTTCTCTGCGTGGCCACAGGGAGAATAAAATGGATACAGAAAGTGCCGTGGCAGAGTTCTGGCTCTCCCTTGGCCCAGGACATTCAGCCCTGCCCATCCCAGCAGTCCCAGTGTCAGGTGGGACCAGGCTGGGAAATGGCCTTAGATTGTCTTGCAGAAACACTCTGCAATTAGCCTCTCGGTGTATTTTCTAATCACACAGCTCACAGGCACACCTTCCAGTTTCAGGGCTGCTTCCTGAAGCACAACTTCAATATTTGCCTGGCTTCCAAGTCTACAAAGAGTCCCCCCCTTTCCAATCCTCGTGGCACACAATCCATCAGCTCTCCATGTACTCCTTGAACCGGCAAACGGGGAGCTGGTCCACTGCTAATAAACACCCTGCAAGAGCCAAGAGAGGCTGTTTGAACGCCTGCAGAAATAATATTGGAAATTTGATTTACAGTTTTCAGAGCCTCTGAAGGATTACGTCTCAAAATTAAGAAGGGAAAACTTATTTTTAACATCTTGGAGGATGAATAGAAAGCAGTGAGTGCTTGCTTTTCCTGCTTAACTTACACCTTTGCTCTTCTCTGTCTAAACATAGTCTTGGTACTTCATTATTTCAGCCTGGAAAATTCCTGAAGGTGGACTAGCTGGAAAAATCTGGGCTAACATTTAGTTTAAGCTTTTAGCCTGAAAGGTATTTGCATTGATTTCATCCTACACAATTAACCCACTTTTCACTGAAACTGCTCTTCCTTTGTTTTTGGTAAAACTCCACAAATTTAACCTGACTGTATGTAAAACTTGGGGCCAATAAAGAATTATTTCAATTAAGTAATTTCCTCATTTTTCCATTATAGGCATTTGGTTTGTTTTTTTTCAGGATTTATTTTTATGTAAACATCTCAATAAAAAATGTTGCGTAATTTCAGTCCTGAAAAGTAAAAGATAATTATGTTACCTTGGTTTTGAGTTCAGAAGACCCCATTTCATGGACACAGAATACCAAGAATTGGTTCCCTACACATCAAACACCCAGCTGGAAAATCAGTGTACAGGCTGCATAACATAAATAGTTGCAGTTTAGGTGTTTTGTATGAGGGGTTTGTTTAAAGAAATGTTAAAATTTTTAAGAGTCTTAAGGATTGTTGGTCTGCTGATGTTGGTTATTCTGTAATAGTATAAAAAAGAGACTCAGGCAATTATTTGTCTGATAGGATCTCTAATACATATGTGAATGCTGAAGGTAAGTAACTGTGTCCAGCTCCATTCGGAGAGAAATTCATTGCTGCAGCAAAGGTTTTCCATCATATTGCTGTGATTTGATAATTTCAGTGCTGCTGGTCAGGGAGTCTAAGGCAAAAGCTCAGAGAATTATCAGCTAATAGCTGCTGAAGCCTGCAGCTGATATTAAACTTGAACTTTTATGAAACCGGATTTTCTGCTACAAAGAGGCAAAAAGCACATTGAGGCTGTGCTAAATGAGAAAACATTTTTTTCTCTTTGCATGGGGAGCAGGTTATTCACCGCTTCCACACTTGCTCTGCCAGACCTTGGGCTAGTAACAAGCAATATTTGGCCAGTCCTGATTGCAGAGCTGGTGCTGCCATGGCTGTGTAAAGGTGAGGAGTGGGGGGGATCTCTGCACTTGGCTTCTTAACTGATGGATGCAACCAGAGAATTCCAGAATGGTTTGGGTTGGAAAGGACCTTAAAAATCATCTTCTTCCACCCCTGCCATAGGCAGGGACACCTTCCACTAGCCGAGGGTGCTCCAAGCCCCATCCAACCTGGCCTCAGACACTTCCAAGGGATCCAGGGGCAGCCACAGCTTCTCTTAGTGTTGGTGTCAGGGTGGCTGAATAGAAAAAGTTCTGGAAAAAATGTGACAGCTACAAGTGCTGTGGGCCAGAGTTAAAATTGGTAATGGTGTACCCACAATGGCTGAGGGGAAAATAAATTCTTGCAACACAGAGCCTTGATTCAAGGTTTGTGGATGTAAATGAGAGGTTTATCACTTCTTTCAGTAGGCTCAAGGGCAGAACTTGTAATAATGAACAATTTAATAAAGACACCATAATTGGGCAAGCCTGTAGAAATAAAGGGGCTAAGGAAATAACCAAGAAGTAAAAACTGATCATTTATAACCTGCACTGGCACATTCTTGCACTGAGCTCGTGTACGGAGCAGACAGTGGGAAGAGAGAGATACTCCAGTCTCTGTCTTGTTGGGTACATGGAATCATAGAGCCTTAGAATGGTTTGGGTTGGAAGGGACCTTAAAGATCATCCATCCCACCCCTGCCATGGGCAGGGACACCTTCCACTGTCCCAGGCTGCTCCAAGCCCCGTCCAGCCTGGCCTTGGACTCTTCCAGGGATCCAGGGGCAGCCCCAGCTTCTCTGGGCACCCTGTGGCAGGGCCTGCCCACCCTCACAGGGAACAATTCCTTCTTAATATCTAACCTAAATTTCACCTCTTTCAGTTTGAACCCATTCCCCCTTGTCCTGTCACAGCAGCTCCTGATGCAGGGTCCCTCTCCAGCTTCCTTGGACACAGGAAGGCTGCTCTGAGGTCTCCACACAACCTTCTCTTCTCTAGGCTTGATATTGAGACAAAGAAAAAGTGATGTTCTTGCTATCTTTTAGACAAAGCAGAAAAAAAAGCTGAATTTCTAAGAACCCATCCAAAACCAGGAGAGAAAGGCCTTTGAAATAATAGTGGATATTTCTGCTGACCTTCTTTTTAATTTATCTGCAGTACATGGAAAGCTGCTTTATGAAAGCTTCCCACTGCAAACTCAGTTATTTCAGTGCCACAGTTGTGTTGACTGGCATTTGTGTGCTCCTTTTGTGACTGGCATGAGGAGAATAAATCAGTCACATTTTCCAGAACAGCTCTCAGCAAGCTGAATGAAGCGTGGTGAACAGCCTTTTGGCTACCTGTTGATACCTAAATTCTCTGTCTGGGGGAAGTTGCTCAGCCTGGAGGTAGGGGTTGGAGTGAGGGAGTTTCAGTGCAGAATGAGCAAATCTGGACCAGCTGCTTGCAGAACCTCCACTTCTCCCTGTGCTACGGAGACTCCCAGGTCCTGGAAGTGGGGAGTGACCCCGACTTTGCAGGGAGCCTTCTCCCAGGAGGCAAGGCTTCAAGGAATAAATTTGCATGGCAAAGTATGGGCATTCTGGCAGCTGTGGTTAATCCTCTTTTTTATAAATGATCATGTGTTTGTCCACTCTGTTCACAATACGATTAAAAGCACAGTCAGGAAATCCCCACAATGCCATGAAGCCAACAAAGAGGCATCTGAGGACTGGAAAACACCTGGTTTGTCATTCTCCAGAGGAGAGAAAGGAGGAGGAAACCTCACAGGTTTGCTGCCTTCTGAAAGGTTTGCCTGAATAAAAAGGGACAATCTGCGAGTGAGGGCAAAGCTTTGTAGACAGAAGTAATGGCCTCTATTATCTATTTATGTCCCAATTAATACAGCCGTGTAAAAAAGCCTGGTGAGATGTTAATTAAGCACAGAGGCTTTTCGAGTGAGATGATGCTCCAGGATGCAACTGGGAGAACGCTTTCATAGGGTCCTTCATCCCACAAGCATTTTGGATGTTTTCTGTCAGAAACCTGAGTTAACCAAAGCAGCTTGAGGGAGCGCTGGTCGCAGCAATCTCGAGGCCCATCTTTCTTGTGGTTTACAGTTAATCTCCTAATTGCTCCCAGTCAGAGTAGAGAATCTCAGAAGCTTTCAGCTTCTTCAGTGGTTATAAAAACATTGGATTATCCAAAAGACAAATTAGGCTCATACTTTTCCTAATTTATAAGCTTTTTCTGAAGTTTCTCTGATCACTGCGATAAAAAAAAGAAATCAATCCTCTTGCTGTCTTGCTTGTGTTTTTTAAGAGTGCCCAGGTGGGATTATAGGAAGCAGCTGTGCAGGGCTGGGGGAGGCCGTTTGCAGGGTGCAGAGAAGGGGAGGGAAGCAGAGAGGGAATTGAACCCAGGTGAGAGCAGGGAGCCAGGTGTTTGTGATTAGGGAAACAATAAATTCCCAGGGAGCTGTAGGGGCTATTCTGCTTCTGTTGCACTGCAGGAACCTTGGGAGGAGGACTCACCGGGCTGGGTAGGGAAAGCTCCTGGAGAAATATCTAAAAATTTTTTGAATTCTGTTTTTTAATTTGTTGTTTTGTGCTTTTGCTGTTGTAAAAAAACTAATTAGTCTGACTTCTGTGCTGCTAAAACCTGGCTCTTTCAGCTCAAAAGCTGGTTTAGTCTTTTTTTGTGCCCTGCACTAAGGGGGAGGTCTAGTCAAGTTTGCCTGAAAGCTGTGAGGATTCCTGACCCTATATAGCCTTCTCTACCTTTGATGCAGGCTTGTGGGTAAGTACCCAGTGGTATTTGCCCTTCTATGCTTCTGACTTTATCAAAAGGAAAGAGTGCTGGAAGGAAATTAAGCATAAGTCTAACTTACTCCAGGTCAGCTTGGTTAATTAAAGAGAAAATCCAGCCTGCAGTAGAGTCCAGTGGGGTCTAAAGCATAGAGAACAAGGTAAAAATATTTTTTAAAATAGCATATTTTAGTTATCATGGAGTTCCTACTCTTTAAAGGAAATGCCTCTGTTCACCACCCCAAATAAATCCTGCCAGCTTCTCTGGGAGCTGGGCTGTTTGATGCTCCTGGGACAGGGTTTCTCTGACTGCCTTGCTTTGTGGTGCTGGCAGGGGGTTTGGGAAGAGGGCTCCTGTGGGGTGTTTTTGAGGAAGAGGAAGCCCCTGTTGGATAAAGGGAGGGGATGCTTTGCACAGGTGGGCAGAGAAGGCTCCAGACTGGGGCACAGGGTGGGTTAAGGAGCGTGGCTGCTGGGGAGCCTGCTGAGATGAGGCTCAAAAAGGGCTTTTCCAGGAGCTGTGGGGACTGTGTAGAGTTGGCAACAACACAGAGATTTGTTAACCTGGATTTTTCCTGCTTGTGGCAGGGGTTGGAACTGGCTGATCTTTAAGGCCCTTCCCGACCCAAAACATTCTGAGATTCTCTAATGAAAGCAAACCCGCAAAGACCTTGTGGTGGGGGGAAAGAGTGGTAGGAAAGAGACCTCTTTCAAAATCCCCTCTTAGTTCTGCTGTGTTTGTGTCCTGTCTCTGACAGCTGTGTCTATTTAGTATTTGCTCAAAGGAAAAGTGTTGTTTTTCTTCTAAACTTCAATCCTCTCGGGGGATCTAGGTGCATCTACCTGAAAGCTGTGCCTCACCATGAATCCTCCTGTGTCTGTTTAGCTGGGAAGGTGATTCTGGGCCTTATTACTCATGATAAAACAGAAAGTTGGTTAAAAGAAAATACAAAAATGTAGAAGTTATCCTTTGAACTCATGTTTTGACTTGAGGGATTTCTTCTTCCTTCTAAGTGTGCTTGGTGGTTTTTTTCTTCGTTTCTGATGATCTTTCTAGTAATGAGAATGCAAGTTATTCAAAAGGGTTTATAAAGGTTGACAGTGAATTATTATTGGTCCATTGGGTGTTTAAATTGCAAATATTATACTGGAAATCAAGCTTTAGAAGAAAGCTCTTCTTGAAAAATTTATGGCTGCAGTTACAGAGGGTGTAATAAATTTAACATGGAATACAAAGCTGTATTAGGCATGGCTTTCCTTACTGGATTCCTCCTTGCATTGGCTCTGATAGCTGCTCCCTCTTCTTGAGTCTTCAGCAAATGTGTGAGTGCATGACAGTGGCAGGAAAAGCCTTTGGGAAGCTGTGGAAATCATCACCTGAGATAGGAAGAGAGAAAAATGATGTTTGTGTGTCTGGGGCTCTGCAGGTGGCAGCAGGTCCCCTCTGTGCCCACCTCAAGGGGAAGAAGAAGAAGAAAGGGATGAAGTCAAAAGTGAGTTCCAACCTTAGGAAATCAGTAAGGTTGGAAAAGACACCCAAGATCATCAAGTCCAACCTTTGAATGGTGCCTTTCAGATGTACTTCCAGTTACCTTATGGTAGCAAACCCAGAGAAAGAACTAAACCCATTTCCAATTAATGCAAGCTCCATTATCAGCTGTGTGGTTGGCAATTTATTTTTATCATAGACTGGCTGTGCTTTTGGGGCCTTTTCTTCAGAAGCTGGTTGAATTTGCTAAATGTTCCTCACCTGGAGTTCATTGCTCATTGTATTTCTCTTGACACTGTGGTAGCAGAGGCTGATCTGCTGCAGCTGGAACTTGTTCCATGCCCCATCCAAATCCTGAACCACTTAAAATCCCACCTACCCCGAGTAAGTTGCTCAGCAGAGGCATATTTCTTACCTTCCCATATTCAAACATACCAAAAGTAATCAAAATTGCCTTTCTATTACTTTTGTGTTGTACATTTTGAGGTGTGATTTACAGCACATCTCTGGTGCTCTGCTCCTCTCTGAAATAATTAGGAGATTATTTTGGTCAATATGACTGAATGATGATTTAATGCTTTTCAATGGTGAGCTGCATTAGTGACTCTTTAAGGATTAGAGGCTTAATGAAATGCACACATCAGGGTGGTGATTTAATCTTTTTCTCATAAAAATCTTCACAACAAGATAATAAACCGTAAGAATAAAAATCATTTTGACAAACCTGTCTAGCTTTCAGGCTGTGAAAAGTCTGAGTTAATTACCTGTGGGCCCTGTCTGTTATACTGAGGATTATTGAAAGGGCAACTTCCAGGAAAGGTGTAAAGTTCCCATGTAGGCAATTGCAGTTTAAGGCTGGGAATGAAGGGCAAGAAATCTCCCTTCCTTCTGTACCAAGATGTGGATCCTCAAATGTATCCATGTGTGTTTGCCAACAACTAATTTTAAATTTTCTGGTGTTTATTTTTAAAAGAAATCCTCATGTATTGTACTGGAAGGAATCTCTTATGAATCAAGTAGGTTTTCAAAATTTAATAGGACAGCTGCTCGTTAGCAACTTGTCTGGGCTGGCAACTCTTGGTTTTTGAAATGGTTGTGTTGTTCCTGTTGGTCAAACCAAATTTCTCTCTGGGTTATCAAGCTGAGCTTCTCCAAGGCTGACAGAGCAGTGGAAGGTTTGAATTGGGCAGCTGCCCAGTGGCCTGGGTGAAAAGTTTGGTGTCTCAGTCCAGTTTGCAGCAGAGAGGTTTCTTACCCTGGACGTGTGTTTTTATTTTTGTGCCTGCACTGGGAGCCTTTTTTCCTTAAGTGGGGGACACAGGTAACTGATGGAAAACATCCCTCCTGAATGGTGCTGGAGAAGCAATTTCCAACACAAAAAACCAAATAAGTATAGACTTACTCATTTATAACTTGAAAATAAGTTTCTAAACTCAGGCAGGAGCTCCTGTGCTGATCCATTGCAAGGTGTGCTGTCCCACTTGTGGGTTTTCCCTTCTCCCTCATCCCCCTTTATCTGGTGTGGGTGGAGTTGGGTGCTGTTAGACTCGCTCTCCCATCTCCATAAGAAACGTCCTTCAGATGAGCTAAAAAAATGACTGGAGACCTTGCAGATNTGCTCTCCCATCTCCATAAGAAATGACAGCAGATCCCCAGAACATCCTTCAGATGAGCTAATAAAATGACTGGAGACCTTGCAGATGTGCAGGGAAGGGCTAACACCTGGGTTTGGAAGAACAGAAGAAAAAGATCCAATAGAAAGGCAAATGCTGCATTGTGAGTAGCAAACTGGAATTTAAATGCAACAAGTCTTCAATTTTTAGAAATAGACTCAGAAAAAAAAAAGAATAGAAAACTGGTTGAATTTTTTTCCTCATTAAACCATGTTCTGTGCTTTTCATACTGTCCCTTCTTTCCTTTGAGAGCTTTTTGAGACTCAATGAATTGCTTTGTAAATGGTTATAAAGTGGAAAATGCCCCTTAAATGGTGAGATTTTGCCAGAAATAATGCAGCCCAATGGTTTAGGGTGAGCATAGTAAGCTTTTATAATTTCATCCCTTTTGTCTGTCTCTTGTTCTCCCCCTCCCCAGCTCTAAAGCCTTGGGGTGGCAGGGGGAGCAGCATCTCCTTTGTTAGATTTATATAACTGCTCAGGGAGGAACAGAACTTGCATAGGGGAAATCTCATTTATCACTGGCACTGCTTCTAAACTTGGACTTCTAAGACAGATGTGAGGAGGATGAACAAGACTCCAGGGAGGTTGAAATGTATTTTCTTAGGGATAATGGCAAGTCTTCCTAGAGGAATCTCTTGTTTCTGTAGACTGGATGCCCTTAAGCTGCTATCCTGACACCTCTCTCCATATTTCTGACTTCCTGGTAATCAAAGCTGAAATGATTCTCAGAATTACTACATTTAAATGAACTGCTGGCTGGTACTGTGATTCAAGGATGATTTAAAAAAAAAAAATAGTGATTTTGAGGTTGAAGTCTATTCTGGGCTGGACTGTAATACAGAATAATCTGCTGGCTATCCAAGTAAATTCTTGTCCATTATTTAAACATTTACTTGGCTTTGATACTGCGGCTAAAATGAAGATAATCAGGTTTTGAAATCTAATTTAGAAAAGGCAAAATATTTTTTGGTATCATTTGAAAGCAGACAGAACACGAATAGTTCCCTTTTATCAGGGATCTGTACCAGAGCAAAAAACTCAGAATCTGGTTTTTGACTCTGCTGCCATAAAAAGCAAATGCCACTGCTTGTTTAATGTTTTCTTACTAATGAACCCAAATGTTGTGACCTGGGTCTGTGAATGTGCTTGATTTGTAATCAACTTCAACTGACAAGCTGTACTGCTGCCTTTTTTTGTTGTTTATTTTTGAAGGGATGTGATGCTTGAAATGGTTCTTTTCATCTTTGAGATGCTCCCAGCAACTGTGTGTGCTCTGCTAACGAGCCACGCTGCCCCTGCCTTTATGTTTGCTCACTGGCACTCCTGCCAGTCTGATACACGGAATAAAGCAGCTAATTCCAGGCAGTGCTCTGAGGCCAAATTCGTGGTTTGGGTGGGAATTGAAGGGTTGCACGGATGAGATCTGATGAATAGGAAGGGATGATCAGGATGCTGAAGTGATGCTGTATGGTCTGGAAAGGGGAATGGGATCTTTTTTGCATTTGTAGTATGATCCATAGCCCAGTGAACCTGCTGGCAGTGAGGAAAGCCCAGCTACGGGAAAATCCTGGTCTCAGTGTACCTGTGGTGGGATGGTTACCAGGAGTGGGTGATCACCTGCTGCTTTACTCTCAGGTTTCTTGAGGAGGAAATAATGACAAAAATGAGCTTTTCCTCAGTCTGTCTGGCAATAAAAGCTGTTCCCTCTTCAGAAGTGCAGCAACCCCAGAAATCAGGAGATGAAACACAGACCTGTGAAGCATCTTGAGAGCAGTGCCTGCACAGACAGGCTGCACTGGGGGATGTTTCAAATTTGGTTTCAGGTGAGGAGGCAAGGGGAGACCGAGGCTCTGTGTGCAGGGGAGTTTATTTAAAGAGTAGCAGCACAAATCTCATTATGGGGTGTGCTGCAGGATCGACCTGTCTGTGGCATTAACAATGAAAATTGAGGTGATTGCTGGCAGAAAGCAACTTTGTGCCCCAAGAACTGCAGAAATTCGTAGCAGCAGAAGCCAAAAAAAGTTGTGCAAGGCTTATGAATAGACAGTAAGGATTTAATAAGCTAAAAGTGCCCCTTGAAAGGTGCTTGAGTTCCTAAGGGGAGTTTGCAGTGTCCTAAGATTTTAGTGATCATCTTCCACCAACCTGCTGAAGCTGTAAGTGGCCTGGTGCTATAAATGCCTCAAAATTGGACACTTGTAAAAGCCAAAACTTTGTATTTTCAAATTCATGCCAAGAGCCTGGAAGTGAAAAGAAATCAGGGCGGTTTGCCTTGGAAGAAGGTGGGCTTCTGTGAAGGGGGAGGTATAAAGTGTTGGCGTGGGGACTCGCCTTGTTGAAATGAAGTAATGCACTTTCCAGGCATGCAGAGCAAAGCTGAGCACCCTGGTGAGTGTAGAACTGTGTGCCAGCAGAGGATAAGCCACGAGCTGGTCTCTGGTGAGAGGATTTGGGAATGACAAGAAACAAATTGCTGAGTCTGATGGTCCTGGGCCAAAGACAAAGTCTGGTAACCAGAAATGAAAACTACTTTTGGGGAAAGCTTTACAAATAGGTTGTAGCCAGGGCTGTAGGAATCTTTGACTTCCAGCCAGGCATTTATAAAGGAAGTTTGCTGTATTCAGCAACCACTGAGATACAGATTCACATGGAGGGTTTCAAGGCAAAACCCCAGAAAAGAGGACTATTCTATGCCTGCAGAGAATGCTGAGAGTTAAGCGTGTCTGAAATTGAGGACAGTGTGTCTTAGCAGAAGAATTTGCTGAATGGATCAGCAGGGATGATTGATAGATATGACTTGGCATGTAGGGATGGTAAAACCATGAATGAATTTTCCATTTGAGGTGGTTCCTCTGCTCTGTACAGACGTGACTTGCTGTTTGTGCTGTGTGTTACTGTCTGTGTGGCCAGAGGAAGGAACTGAGAGTTAGGTGAACACCTCACCTGTGGACAGGGATAATCAAGATTAAATGCTATAAATAAGGTGGCTTATCCCAGGGGAAGCCTGGACTTTTCTGAGATGAGCAAGAAGTGTTGAAAGACACGCTGTTGTAGTGAGGATTGACAGGGTTTCCATACTGAAGGAAATGGACCTGAACACTTGTCAGTGTTGGAAAAGGTGTTTCAAAGATGACAAGAAGTGTGGTTTTGCTCCCTCTTTTCCTCCTGGAGCCAGCTGTGAAATGTTTGAGATGGGGAAGGATGTTTGGTAAGAGAATGATGGTTTGTGGGTGTGTTACCCTAAGTGCCAGGGTCCTATGGGTTTGTCAGGCAAAGCTGTGCTGTTATTGCAGATTTCTACTCCATTTTCAACATGTTCAACACCCACTGCCTGCTGGGGGGTGCCTTGTGTGTTGAGCAAAGAGGATTTGCCTAAAATCTGTAATTTTTAAGGTCCCTGGAACTGTTGGGGTAGTTTTTTGTCAGCATCAAAATGATGCCAACCAAGATCTCAGCTGAAGCAGCTTCATTTTTCTCCCAGAAAGTAAAATTTATTGGCAAACAATCAACTTCATATTCATCAAGGTCAGCACCTACAGAGGAACAGGGTGTCTCCTAGCTCTAAAAACAAAACCTTTTTTTATTTTAATTTATGTGTCAGTAAGACCCATCTGGTAAGCTTTTTATTTTTGTCAGAAAATACACAGATAACAAAGAACAGCTTCAACAACTTCATTTCTTAAAAGGCTTAAAATGCATGAAAAAACAAAGCTTTTTTTTTTTAATAATTAAAAGAAAACAAACATGAAAACAAAGATGGAAAACTCAAATGGCCTGTGAAATTAAATAAATGAGAGGAATTCTGAGAGGAGAAGGTGCCTGGCCAAAGAACAGAACCAACTTAGCATATCTAAGTATTTTTAATGTGGTACAGTTTTCCCACAGAAATCACTTGCAGGAGGTGTCATTGAGGTTCTGCTGTCACCCCACCCCTTGAAATAGGGTTGGACTGAAGTTTTGTTATGTGCTAACCCTCAGCACATGGCTTTGCCTTCACTGTGTGCTCCTTGTGACCCAGCACTTGCTCTGACACGGAGAAGGTTTTTTTCCTCTGCATTCCCTTCCTTCAGCACGATGATTGAAAAAGTTTTGTGCATTGATTGATTTCTCTGCTCTGAGATATTGATTTGGTTTGTGGAAAATGGTCAAATAAAATCAAGTAGTGTTTGGTGCAGACTGAAAATCATCTTTTCCAGCCTCTTGGTGATTAGATCACACTGGGCTTTTTTTCTTTGCACATCCTTCTCAGCCTGGCACGGAAAGCCCTTGTGACAGTTTGGCTGCAAGACCTCAGTAAATAGCTCAGTTGTGTTTGAGGTTTTTTAAAACAAACAAAAAAATCTCCCTGTTCAAGAAATAAAGACTGATACAGTGACCGGACCCTTTGTTCATCCTACCCATAAGAGGTGAGACTGGCATTTTTTAGGTAAATTTAGCTTCCAGTTTCCCAGGTGTTAATGGCTATGAATTTATTTTTTGCCTTCTACCAAAAAATAAACCGATCAACAACAAAAAACCCTCATCCCCCAAACAGAAAAATCTCCCCAAAAAAGCCATGACCCACCCCAACAGACCTCTTGTATTTTCATTTTATCTGAGAAGCTGGTTACTGTTATCACTAGAGATTAGGATTTTGATAAGAATTGCTGAACAGCCACATGAATGATATTATGCCTTTCAATTTATTAAATTAAATTTGGTAACTCAAAAGAATTCTACAAAACCTGAGGAAGTCAAACTGAAGCCCAAACCCTGTTCAGCCTGAAAGAGGAGAAATTTAGGTTATACAGAAGGGGAATTGTTCCCTGTGAGGGTGGGGAGGCCCTGGCACAGGGTGTCCAGAGAAGCTGTGGCTGCCCCTGGATCCCTGGCAGTGTCCAAGGCTGGACAGGGTTTGGAGTAGCCTGGGACAGTGGAAGGTGTCCCTGCCCATGGCAGGGGGTGGGAATGGATCTTTAAGGTCTCTTCCAACCCAAACAATCCCATACTTCTATGATTCTGTGTCTGGATACCTCTGAGGGCTACAGGCATTTTAAACTCAGGTGTGGCAGAATGGTTTTCTGCCCAGGAGCATGGACATCCAACCCCTCCTGACAGAGACAGGCCAAGAGCCTTTTTGGACCTGAGTTCTGGGGTTTGTAACACCCAAGAGAAGCTGGGCAGCAACACCCACTGAGAGAGGAAGGGCTGGCAGCTCCAGGTGGCACAGAGTGAGGCACTTGGGTTTATCTGCAGAGAGCACCAGGTGAGGATTGAAGCAGCACTTGGCCCCTGAAGGGCACTGCAGGACAAGGGAGAAATGGAGAGTATTTTCATCCTGTGGACAGCTGCATGGTGGTCAAAGCACTGAGAGGAACAAGAGTTCACACTGGAGGATTCTTTTGCATCTGAGGGGTGAAGGGAAGGTTTAAATAACTTTGTTTGTTGATAGCAGCACAATGGCAGCTGTGCTTTCTGTGCTGGGGGACACTTCCTCAGAGCAGCACACACAGAGTGCACTGAGCAGCCCTTGAACGCTGGTCTCCACCACCTTAAAGGCTTTGGAGTGCACAAGATCCACCTTAATGTTGTTACACAGGAGACCTGGACAGTGAGTGCTCTTAGCTCTGGGTCGCCTGATGGCTGCAGGTGATGTTCCTGCCACTGCAATCCCATTTATTTTATGCCTGCCCATTTGGAGCAAGGAGTTGCAGTCATTGTGTCAGATGTGAATGGTTCTTCTGCTGCACTGTCAGCTGAATGACTCGAGCTGTGTTGCTCCCTCGCTTCAGTGTGCTGCTATTGTAAGAGAACATTTTCAGGGGACTAAAGATTTATTATAGGAACAGTTGATTTGGCTTTCACTATAACATTAAATGCTCTTATTCTGTTTTCTGTGAAATAATTTGTTTCCTTTTGTTGTCTCTGCTAAAAGTATTTCAACAACTTGGTGGAAGAATAAACAGACATAGCTTCAAAATAACTCCAAGCAGCAAGAAATTTTTTAAAATTAAAAGAGGAGAAAACAGGTATGGGGGAAGCTTATTATTTAACACTTTGCTGCAATGATGAATTGCCTAGTTTCCAGCGTTTTTATTGCTGTTCATGTGACATCAGCTTGCTTTCTGAAGTCATCAGGTGAAAGAAAAATGAGGGATTCTTGTGACTCACATTGAAATCTCTGCTTCACGTACTATAAAAAACTTTGGTTAATTAGGTATTAGCATAGGAAAAACAAATAGATTTAAGGCAAAGATGTGTTTTATTTGGAAGTTTTAGTCCTGAATACTTCTCTGTGGAGCAGAGCTATTTCTCAGTTGTAAGCATAAATGTTCTGTTGTGTGGGTTAGCAGCATATTGTGCTGCCTCAACTCTCCATCAGAAAACAATCATTTTATTCAGCACTGTTGTACCAATGCTTGAGCTTCTGTGGGTAAAAGGTGGAGGGATGCAGATGTAATCCAAATCGAGATTTCTTGCTAAGTCTGGTTGTTTAGCTTTGTCCTAACAACAGGAAAACTGGTAATGCCTCTGTCCTCGGCACTTCGATCACTCTTCAGATTCAAGGAGCTTGTGGAAAGAGGAACAGGAGTTATTACATCAGACAGAAATATACATCAGAAAAATATCAGTGCTGGGGAGAAACCCCTGGTGAGCTGTTGGGCTGGCAAAAGAGTTGTGTGTTCCCCTCTTATGCCCCATCAAGGCAGAGAGGAGCACAGGAATAACAATGTTCAACTGGTTACTCCCATCTTCAAATGTTCCCGTATCAAAATGCTGCCTCTGAGCAGCTGTAGGTGCTGAGAAGTTTCCCGGGTAGCTGGTTCTGGTCTTGCTCCCTGTGGCTGCACTTTGATCTGCTCCTGGATCAGGTGTGGTGTATTAGGAGGCAACTTCCCAGTCCTGATTTTTCAGGGTTACCATTCTGTGGTTTGTTTTGTTGTTAAGCCTGTGTCTGCAGGAGCAGGACTTTGATATTGTCACAACAGTTTGTGGGTGAACTAAACCATATTTGCGGAGTGTGCTTAGGATTTTTTCAACTTAATTGTTTTCTAAAGATTGCTTATTAGCACAGTTTCCCTGAGGCAGAATGCAAGGTAGGTGAGTTACTTCATATTTGCATTAAGGTACCTTGGGTGCTACAGGTTTGGCAGGAGCCCCTTGCTATGTTTTGGCATCTGCTGTCACTTTGAATTTCTGGTGTGTGAGGTGCAGGGACTGTTGGTAGTGCATAAGGAACTCCTATGACAAATGCAATTGTGTGCTCTGGAGTGCCTTGTGACTTTATGTGAGAACCCATTTTCTCCTGAATCCTTTGCTTCATCCCAGGTTGTGCAATGAAATGGATCGATGGCTGCCAGCAGGTTGGGCTGCAGGGTCTGCATGGGCTGTCCCTACCTGTGCTGAAATAAGGGGAGAGGTGGAGTACACCCAAAAATCTGTGTGGGAGAACACTAAATAAACCATGTGAGCACTTCTGATAGGGCTGTTGAGATAGATAAAGCTGTACTTTGTGCAAGTGTCTCTTGGTGTATTTTCTCATTGTAGGGCTCTTCTAAGTATTGCTGAAGTGCTGTTTCCCTGCTATGAATTCCTGGAGTGAAAACCAGAGAAGCAGGCAGAGCCACCTCTCCAAGAGACCCTGTAATTACATTTTTGACGGCTCAAGGCTGGTGTTTGTCTTTTTGTTTGATGCTGGCAGGAGCTGTGTAGCAAAAAGCCTTTTGAAGTTAATACCTAATTAAGATGGATGGAGAAGGTCACAGCCCCTGGTAGTGCTGTTGGTTCAGGCTGTTGGCTGCCTCAGGAAGACATCAGCAGGAAGATTTACAGGGAGCTCTTCTGTGCATCCAGGTTGGGAAATGTTATTTAAAAATCAATGGGTAAACAGAAGTCCTGAGTTCTGCACACAGAGAGGGCTGTTTGCCAGATGGGAGAGCCAAGGTACTTAACTCACTTACCTATCAGAACATCCTTGTTCCTGTCCTCCTCCGATCAAACACAGTGTGAGAGGGGTTTGGAACTGGAAATGTTGGGGCTGCAGTCCCAGGGGTGGAATGTAGATGCACCCAGGGTTTGGTTGTCAGGCTGTAAGTAGAGCTTTGGCTGATGTGTGATCTGTGCCACCACAGCTGTGTTACTGCTGGTCCTCATGGCACTACAACACTGGCTCTAAGTACAGGATGTGAGCACCAAAATAAGGGTTGGGATGTGTTTTTGAGCATGTTCCCAATCCTGAGCTGATGTTGGTGTTTCAGTGTATGAGCATACACTGAAAAACCAAGTGAAACCCAGAAAGGAAGTGAACCTCAGACCCCATGGCACAGGGGAAAGGGAAACACAAGACAAAATTCTGGGTAATGCTAAATTCATTAAAACTTTTCAGAGCCCAGCTCTGTTCATTGTGCACTGTGGATTTGGGACACTGAGAGAGATACTGAGATTGTCTGACCTCTATCTTACGATAACAAGTGAACAAGACAGCCAGACCATTTCCTAAAGGGATGATGTGTTTTGTGTGACTACAGCAGACATGGAGTAATGAGTGCTTGAGTTAAGGAAATTCCCACTGCTCTTAGATTAGATGTAGAAAAGCAAATTAAAATGTAGCCTGTTTAAGTCTGCTGTGTGCACCTCTGAGTTTGAGAGCAAAAGCCTGCCCCGTCCTTCTAAACTGAATCCCAGCTTGGTTATGTTTGCAGCCTTACTGCTCTTTATTTGCTGCCTCTCCTCAGCCAGCTTTTCAAGCCTTAGATGAGGTGTTACTGCTAAATTACAGAAATATGGCCTGAAGGTGGAAAGCTAGAAGGAGGTGGTGCTGTTAGGTAAGCCATAATTTAGTGTATTCACGCAGGCCCCAGTAAATGTTTTGCACCACTTAAAAATTCAGGATGTCTAGTGAGAAAACACTGTTGGATAATGGCAACACAGAAACTAGCTTCATCCTGGGTAATTTCTTCCAACTGGAAATGAGGTCTTGTCGGTATTTCCTGAAGAGTAAAAGCACTTTTCAGATGAGCTCTGGTAACCCGGATTCGAGCCTCCTTTGCACGGGATGGCTTGGTCATGCCAGAGGGATGGAAGGCATATCTAGGTCTAGTGGTGGGTGGGATGGCACGTTAGAACAGAGAGAAACCCCCTGAACTTCTCCACACAGCTCCATTTGTTCCAACTACGACCTTGTTTCTTTGTGTCAGTTTGTTATTGCTGCCTCCTACACGTTGCTTAGCACGTTGGCCCTGGCGTGGTCTCTCCTGCTGCTTCACAGAGTTGGAAAAATACCTCCTCGTGCCTGCAGTCAGGGTGTGTGGTTAAACAGGGGGGCTTTGGGGAGGTGTGTGTATGAAGATGCGGAAAGATGGCTGGTTTAACTGTGTGAAGCTGTGTGGGGATTATAATTGGGCTTTATACCAGCTCAGCTAGTCCAGAATGGGTATTTTCTGCAGATAATTTCAATTACATTTAATTCTTCTTGCTGTCCATGAAAATGGTTACCACAGCAGAAACCCAAGATTTGTTTATTGTACATATTTCTCTTTAAAAGCTAATGAAGAAGTCCTTCAGTAGTACTGAAAGAAAAAAAATGGAAAAAGGTGGTAATACAGGTTCAATAACATTCTAAGTATGCTATTACTAATTTTGGAGGAATTTAAGCTGGGATTAAATTAGTTTCTTTATTTTATTTAGTCCAGCAGCACCTTGGATTAATTATGGGGAGAGAAATTGCAAATTGGCTATGCTAGAAGAGATTGAAACACTCAGATTTTTATTCTCCACTTATCTCTGCTCTGGTGGTCTACTGATCTAGATATTTAACAGTGTTCATTAGGGATGCACCTTTTCTTTAGTTTTTTGAGGCTCCATTTAGGAATGGGAGCTCAGCCTTAGATGACACGAGGAAAAAGATCCCTGGTATTAATAGTTTGGTGTGTGTAGAAGTCTGTGCCACAGGGCAGCGACAGTTTGGAAACATTTTAAAGGAAGTATTTACAGTAGATCTGAGGATTTCCTCCTGTTTGAAGTCCTGGAAAACAGTGCTGAGGGTTTCTGTGCCTGACTGATTTTTGCTGAGCAGACCACCTTGCTTTGCGTCAATATTGCAGATGAGTGGGAGAGGATATGTGTAGGGACTTGGGGAATGTATTGCCCTGTGTATTCAGCGTGGGGATGCTGCCAGGAGGCTGGGGAGGGAGGAGGAGGACCTTTGGGATCATCACCCAGGGAATTTGTTGGTTTTCCGATAGCTGTTTTGGGGGATGGATCATTGTTTCCTCCATCTGCTACACTGAATGCTCAGCTATTGCCCTATATTTTTTCCTTCCTTTACCCACGAGTGCTGTTGATTCATTGGCGGAACAGGGAGCCACACATACGTAAGCACTCGGAAGAGGCAGTGGGAGGGTTTGTGCTGAAATTTGCTTTGGACATTGAGCCTTCCAGGTGAAGCTGTTGGCAGCTTGCAGAGGAGTGGGAGCACCTCCTCTGGCCCATTGTCCTGCTCCTCCTTTTCCATCTTCCACGGCACACACACTGCCCCGTGTATATTCACCCAGTGCATTCCTTGGGTCCTGAGTTTAATTGCTCTGACCCCGCTGTGTTAATTCATATTGGAAATTATTCTCAGATGAGTGATGGTTATTGGAAGTGGATATTAAATATTTGGTGAAAAACCTCTTCTAGCATAGCCAATTTTGGAGCACTGCAGAGAAGTGATGTCTGTCAGGGTGCTGTGCTGTGAATTTTGCAGGGTGTATCTGAGTGAATGCTGAGATGGAGAGAATTGTTTGTTTATTCTGAGATGAGTCAGGATGTGGTAGGGTCAGGCCACCAGAGAAGTGTCTGGGGGTGACTGAGAACAAGTAGAAATAAAGTAGGCTGTGAAGAAGAAACAGAACAAGGAGATTCTTAAGGGCTGTGGAACAGAAGAATTTAAGGCAGAAGACAGAATGGGAATTTGAAAGTGTGTGAGGAAGAAGAGTGGAGGGAAAAATGTTTGGAGCAAAATAACATTTGCTAAATTGCTTAAGAATTAAAGATTAGATGGAATGACTGAAGAAGTTGCTGTAAAACTAAGCAGTCATGAAATTGAGGAAGTAGTTAGCACAAATATCACACGAAGACAGGCACGGAGGGCTTAGGAGGATGTTATTTGGCAAGAATTTTCCTTAAATTTAACCCATGTGTGTAATATTTCCCGTGGGAGTGATGAAGTCTTTGTGTTCTCAGGCTGAGGAGTCTCTTGAGGACTTTGGCATTGCAGTCCCTGGGGAGGGATGAGGCAAAGCTCTGTCTCCCAGCTCCACAGAGCCTTGACGTGTGTCAGAGCTTCCTGGGGAGCCCCAGCACTGGGCACCTCGGGTTTGGGGGCAGGAGGAGCTGTAGGGCTGAGGCTGTGTCTTTTCCTGCTGCCATGGACTTTGGGGTGGCTGGAGGACAGTGCCTGAAGTTTTCAGGTTGCTTTAAAAAAATTGCATTATTTTTCAGCTGGTCCAGTGTAGTTGTCCAATGGCCTTGTGTTGAGCAATGGGATAACATGAGCTTGGGGTCATCATTCTTGAGACTGACCCTGGCCTTCAGATCTCTTCCTCCGGTTGTTCAGCCTTGTTTTAAACTGTTATTATTAATCAGGTTATTCCTTGGGATGGTATATATTACCTCTGTGTGGTCTTTTGCTTTGCAGTTTATGGTTTAGGCAGAAATGTTGTTTCTGCGTTTGGTCAGAGGACACCCCATTGTCACAATCCTCTGCCTAACACCCCTACAGCCAGGCATAAATGAGATGTGAATTGCTGGTATTTATTAGTGTGCTACACTACAAAGTACTTTATAGCCTTTCTGTCATATGTTTCAAACCGTTCCACTTCAACCAAACAAATTGTCCGGGCTTAATTTCCGAGAAATCATTGTCAAAATTGCTGAACCAGTTTAATTCTAAAGCACATATTTATACTGAGCTGCACAAAGCACACCGCCAAGCGAGATTACAAATGGCAGAGAGGAAAGTTTAATCAGAAATGAGATTAAATTTGAAAATGTAGAGTGTTAGTGATTGCTGCTGAGGCTCAGACAGGGTGTAAAGTCATAGATTTTTCTTAGCAGGGCTCAGAATAGCGCACTTGAGGAAGCTGAAGAGCACATATGCCCTGGTGCTGACAGCGGGAGAATGCGGTGGTGGCCTCAGAGCAGGGAGGCTGTTATTTGTAGCAGGTCGGTATTTGTGTTGTGGAAGGAAGTGAAAGCAGGAGGAAGAAAACAATTCAAAAGCTTGTCCTTGCCCCAGGTGGAGATGGGGGACAGGAAAGAAATGAATTGGTTTGAGCTGGTGCTTTGGGAGGTGTGACCTGCCTGGCCCCAGCACCTCTGAGGGCACCAGTTGAGGGCAGCTGGTTTGTCTTGAGTTTTTGGGCAACCTCTTTGTATTTGAATGGAGGGATTTGCCAGCTGAAGTTAGAGAGGAGTTTTGTAAGGAGGCGTTGTGCTGTGCCGTGGATGCAGTGTCTCTGAAGTGCTCTGGCAGTGAAACAATTCCACAGGGGTCAGTTTTAAATGCTGCCCACCCCAGGCTGCCACAAGAGTGGCCTCTTTGTGCCATTCCTTATTCCATTATAGCTGGAGGGAGTGTCCCTGATCCGAACTGTAAAACACGTGTAGAACTCTGTTTGTATCCAGAGCTGCTGTCCTGCATATCCAAGGCCCTGGTTCTCTGTATGAAGGAGCTGTGGTTGGGTGCGTGGAGGAGCAGGAGGAGACACAGTGTTGTCTGAATCTATTCTTCAGGAAAATGCACACTTGGCACAACTTCACTCTTTTTGTATCACAGGATGAGCATTTCATGTTGATCATTTCAGCTGTAGGAGGAATTCTGAACCTCAGAATGGGATGTTTTGCCTTGGGGAAAGTTTTTTTTTAATTTGAACACTTTGGTGTTTTTTTTTTTTAAGTCATCTCTTGAACACTTCTAAATAGGAAAGAATTGGTACAAACCTGGTGTTGTTGCCACATTCCCCCTACAGAAATCTGAAAAAAATTCCCTAATTGAGAACTGAGCAGATCCCTGCCCCCAACATTTAGAGATTCTGTTGGCTTATAATCACTACAGGGAGAAGCAAGGCATAGCAGCAGCTTCTTTTATTACAGGTGAGCCAGGATGTACTCAGTAATCTCCCAGCCCTGTATTAAATCTGGGACACCTCTCCAAATTGCAGGTTGATGAGAAGTGCAGCCCAGGAGCAGCGTTAATGTTGTTTTGATGTGTAACACAGATTACAGCAGCTGCTTCTAAACTGCTCGTGTTCCCTGCACTCTGAAGTGTGCATCTTCTGGCCACCAAGGGGTCCTGATTGTCCTTATTTATTTTTTATTAAGCATTAATGAGGCAATTTAAGCCTTGCACTTCTGTGACCAGTTATTTCTCAGCTCTGTCCGTACTACCTTCTGTTTTTTCTTGCAGCTCTTTAGTTTTGTGTTTCTTCCTAAAACTTATTCATGGGATAATTCTTTCTTGCTGATCCGTATTTTCAGTGTGCAACAGGGTGTAAGTTGGAGGTGGTATTTGGGTTTAAAAGGTCATGACCCTCATTTAGGGATCTTCTAAGTAGCACCAAGTACTGCTGAGTCTTTGGGGTGCATACTTGCTTTGAGGGAAGAATGGAGAGGGATCTATTCTTTGGGGGACAATGCCCTCAAGGTAAACTGACCCTTAAGTGCCAAATGGGACCAGTACAGAAATGGCATAAATCATAGAAGAGACATTGATCACTTACCTGGATTAACATATCAGGAGATGACAAATTCTGTGCATCTATGTAAGGAGTGATGGTGAATGATCCATCTAAGGAACACATCCTACCCTAAATTTTGGCACTCAAAGTTGTGATGCTTTTCAATTATCTGTAAAGTTGACTGAATATGCATTGGGTAAAGGTGTTTGTCCTGGGAATGGGGTGGAACATCCTAGGAATGGGGAAAAAAGCTTTGGCTCCTCTTCGTGCTTGTTTGGTATCTGGAAGGATAGGACGTTGCTGTTAATGGTGTTGGATTTGTGGCTGCAGGTGGGATTTCGTGTGCAGTTACTGTGGCTGTGTTTAAAGAACTAGAAAACTCTGGAGGCCAGGTTCTCAGCAGGTCTGGCTGCTTGTGCTGCAGTGGTGCCCATGATGGTGTGCTTAATTGGTTAAGAAAATATCAGGAATATGTTATAATACAAGAATCTCAATGGTTTGCAGGGAGGTAGCACCAGTTTTCTGAAATGTCTCCCTTTTGCAAGTATTGTGTAAGCTGATATTCCTAATTAAAAAAAAAAAACCCACACAGCATAAACCTGACAAAACTTCCTAGTATGCCAACACCTGATTGACTAACTCACTTCATATTCTGATTTGACTTAATTTAGTTCAGTGTCAGTCAGCCACAAATTAAGTTGTGCAGCTGCTATTAAGAGCAAGTGGTTTGGTTTGGTCTTTAAAATGCTGGACAAGCTTTAAAAACCTTTACTGACTTTCAAATATGGCCATGGTAAAATTGGACCAAGGATTATATTGTCACTTCTCCCTAATATAGAATTATTAAAGCATATACAGAGAGGAGCAGAGCTGGAGGCCAGTACATCATGTGATAGACTTTGTGTCAGGCGACCGAGGGAATGCTGCTCACGGAGGACAGGGCAAAAGTGTTCCCTCACAAGGAAACAAATTGGACAAAGTGGCAGAAAACTGGGCAGGCATTAAAGAGTGGCCTCCAATTAGGGCAGAGGTTTGGTGATTCTGAGCAAAGGCGGGGCTGGCAGGCACAGCACAAGCCATGGGAAAGGGAGGACTGTGCTGATGAAATAAACTTTGTGCTGTGGAGAAATCCATAAGCATCCCAGAGGGACCCATTAGGCAGTAAACACTGTATGTGGTCCTGCACTGGGCTGGCCGTGGGAAGTGGGGGATGGATAACACACGGGGTACTAAGCTGCTTGATAGCATGCCCTTAAGTGTAATGATTGCTGCAGTGCTAAAGTGCCACACATAAAATCAGCTCTGATGTCTTGAATACAGTTCCCGTGTAGCTCTAAAGAGGTGGCTTTGTCTGTGTATAACCAGAAAATGAAAACGTCAAGAAAAATTTGAAGTGCTGTTGCCTCGTAGGAAAATTATTAGCTTTGCATTGACTGAAAGGAG
This sequence comes from Gymnorhina tibicen, assembly GCA_013399875.1. Classification (NCBI taxonomy): domain Eukaryota; kingdom Metazoa; phylum Chordata; class Aves; order Passeriformes; family Artamidae; genus Gymnorhina; species Gymnorhina tibicen. The sequence continues at coordinate 635,502 of VXAZ01003885.1, forward strand.
AGTTCCTCACCTGCCTGAGCCTGGATCCGCTCCTTGGATTTACGTGGTGTGTACCAGGAGGTACAGAGCAGCAAGGCACACATTAATCTGTGACCTGAACTGGGGCTGTTACACCAGGAGTGAGCCTGAGTCATGGTTGTGTAGTGCCAGTACAGATTGCAAGGGTCTGAAGTAGCTGGGCTGCACGTGGGTGAACAGAGCCATTAAAGCCCAGCTTTTTATTGTGCTGCAAGCATCTTAGGAAGGACACTTACTCAATTATTTTCTTTGCCTCCACTCTCCCCAGGAGCATGGATACAAAAGGAGACAAACACTGAAGAGTGAGACTGTAATTTTGTGGCATTACAAGGACTCTTACTTTGTTCAGTTCTTTCTCCTCAGTATTGTTTCATGCTACTTTTATTTCAAGTCGGTGCTTTAGCTCCTTGCAGATTGCACCCCTGAAAGGGTGACCTGGGTGAGTTGTGTGTAGTGTGAGTTGAATGTGGCAATCAGCAAGCAGCAAACTCTGTAAGGAGATGAAAAACTTTGCCTGTGCATGCCAAGTTTATGAAATGTTTTTACATGAGTAAAATAGCGCTTGGATCTCAAGAGCTTTAGCAACTATTGGAGAAATTATCCTTATTCCATGCATCAGGAACTGGTGACAGACAACAGCAGCCTGACAGCTGCTGGGGGGGGCTGTGTGTGACCAATCCAACCCAGTCCTGTAGTCAGGAATCCAAATATGAGGAGACTCATTTGAAGCCTCCAGAGGAAGTCTGTTAGGATTCTAGCCTATAAAGCAGTGTGACTCTTGGTTATCCTACCTTTAAAGGAAATGGTGCCAAGCAGATCCTGTTGAGTTTTGAACTTGTAGCCCCACCAAGGGTGCTATTTAAAAATGAGTCCCTCTGACCAAACAGCAAATGTGAGGGCAGCAAACTTGGTGTGAGTTACCAGCTGCATCCTATGGAGAGATGTGGGTTTGTGATGGAAGATTCTCGCTGGCTTCTGTCAGCCAGCCAGAAGTGGATTATTCTGGAGGAACAAGAGACAGACCCTGGGCTTTTGTCTGCTGCAGAGCTGTTTTTCTCTGGTTGGCAGCCAGCAACTTGCTGTGCTACTGTCCTGTTCCTCAGCTGGGGTCCCTCAGACAAATTAAACAGCAGTGATGATGGAGGAAGAAGTGGCAGCAGCACTGGAAGAAGATGCCCCTCAGATCCACATTTGCTTGGTGAGACAGAAGATCCTGCAGTCTTCTGGGGATGGAAGTAGCAGTGCTTAGCTCTGCTATGACATGAGATGCATTCCCTCCCTTCTCTGTGATGACTAAAGTGGGAACTGGGCTGTGTTCCAGACCTGTAGCCTGTGGCATTGGGCTGAAGAGATAAGAATTCACAGAAATGTAGAGCACCATAAAGTGTATGAGAAAAATTGAAATGACAAAGTTCTTACAGTAGAACTTCCATGACTGGAAGCGTTTCAAACTGTTTTGTCCTTCCAGATAAATGCTGTCAGCTTTCATGCTCCCTTCTTATCTTCTCCTGCCATGTATGCAATTATCAAAAATGTTTGTTGAAAAACCTCCCTTGGTTGGGTTTTCTTGTTCTGTGAGAGATCCTTACAGCCAAACTGAGTGCGCACATGGGCGTTATCTCCCAGGGGTTTGAGCAGTGTGCTGATGTCTTCTGTCTCCATAGCTCAAAAACTGCTTGTACACGGAGCAAGGTTTGGTGTTTATGGGCACCCATGGTCCAGGCAAGCCATGGTCAGTGTGTGTCCATAAAACCCACACAGTTGATCTAAAAGCCAAGATCTTGCTTGTTTGCAAATGCAGAATTTTGCTGATGCAGAATTTTGCATATGTAAAGTGTTTTTGAAGACATTCTATCCTGCTTAAAGAACAGCTTGGGTGCAAAAATACAGCTACTACTTCATTGGCAGGGTTTTCTGATGAATGAGGAAAGCTTGAGCTGAGAAAACGTAGTTATCCTTCTGTGATCCTCCCCCCATGCTTGCTTTTCATGGAGTTGTTCTGTGGTGTAGTAAGTTGAGCATTTTGGGGAAGGAAGTGGCACTTGGCACAGAGAAGCCCTTAATCCATCAGTGGGGCCCTTGTGACTTTGGCAGGGATGAGGATTTCACTGCTCCCCAGTGTGAGGGAAGGTGCTGCTTGGCTGTGTTACTGTGGTACTCACGGTGCTCAGGAGCCAAACCTGTACATTTTTACTCTTTTAAAGCCATCAGTCGCTCTCCTTTGCCAATGGATAAGTTATTTGACTTCTAATGCCATTAAAAGTGATCTTAGTGTCATTTATCACAGTTTCAAAAGAGCACTGCTAATCAACAGGCCATTCCTTCATAATAAACCTGTCTAAACAGCAGGAGGGGTGAGCAAGGTGTGATCTTGGCCTTGTCACCATATATCATAATTCTCATTTCTTCCTCCCCTTTCTAGAAAGCAGGATTGTTGTTCACAACCAGAATTTGGGGATGCTTCACTGGAACATGCTCAGATGTCTATTACAATCCTTTTACTATTGTTTGCCTTGTTCTTGATGCTGTGGGTAGGATTAGAGGAGCTCAGGAGTAAATGTGCCCATCTGTGTGTGTCTGCTCGCCATCCCTACTCATGTTCCTCTGCTAGCAGAAGAAAAGGGAAAGGATAATGTATACATTTGCCAGATCAGGCTGATCTGATGAATGTCATCAGGCTGACAGAGCTCTTTATGGCAATTCAATAGCTGGAATAGATTCAGTAAATTTTCCAAGCCCTGTAGTTCGGAATACATTCCACCAGCCTCTGTTGCTGGACTCGGGCACTGTGGCCCTGACAGCTGGGGGAAGCCTGTGCAGCTCTGTAATTGCCATTCCATGGTGGTGGGATTTACATTACCAGGTGTAAGTGGTGCTATCTGTTAGAAACACAATGCAATTTCTTGCTTTTGTGCCGTAGTAGGAATAAATCTAACCCTCTAAACCCCTCTGTGTGCTGGGCAAAGGAGTGTGTGTGTGTGCGTGTGTTACACACACCCTGTTTTCTGTAATGGATGTGTGCACACTGGTGTGTGTGCTTCCATTGCACTGCAGGATGCTACAGGACTCTGCCTTATTTAAGTCTCCAGCAGTAGAAACATCACACCAGGTTCATTAGGAAAGGCCATATTTATTTTTTTGGAGTGGGGTGCAAAGGGGGGAATGAGGAGGAATGGGAGGGTGGAACAACACTAACATTTATGAGTGAATGGATGGTAATAAATGAATGTTGTACCAAGAGACACAGTGATACTTTTCTTACTGACATTCAGTGATGCTTTGAAGACAGCAGGAAGCTTTACTTTGAATCCAGAGCATATCAAAATTAGATAATTTAAATATTTTTTTGCCTCCAAATATACCTTATCCTTGAGCAGTTTTTATTAAAGATGCTAATTGCCCAGACCCTGACTAATGCAGGCTGCACTGTGCTGCTGGATTATTCTCCTTTGCATCTTCTGAAGTTAGGCAAGGCGAAAATTAAAGCAGAAGAGATGTAAGTACCCTTTTAGTGCTTTAATACTGCAAATGCCGTTGCAAGTGTAATTTAGCCTGAAGCCAGGGCACCGATGGCCAGCACAGAGCTCTGTTCCCTATTAGCACATCTGAAGCAAGTGTGGTGGACACAATATCCTGCAGAGCAAGGAGCTGCCTACAAGTTTGTTTGTTCTCTACCTTTAGCACAGGCGGGCCTGCACACTGAATTACACAGATGTGTGTGTCTGAACCGGGTCACAGCATCCCGGTATCTCTCGGTGGATCAGCTCTGTTAATGGATAATGAACCGGCGGAGTCTGGAGTGGAGCAGCTGCCCTGCAGGTGACGCTGTGTTCGTGCCCTTCCAATGTGTGGGGGATGATGCCTCCACCCCGTCCCGCAGCCAGCAGCTGCTTGGCTGTGGTAGCGTTGGATCTGGGATAAAAGGGACTTGAAAGTCCCGGTGACAGCCTGCTGCACGCTTCCTCCTTTGTTGCTTTAAGGCAGCCTTCAGTTTTTCCTTTTAATTTTCTTGCATAAATCTGGTGTCTTAAAATATCAACACTTCCTAATGACTGTTTTTTCTCAAACCAAGCCTTATTTCCCTCTAACCATTTAAAAAAAATCCTCACACTTGTCAGATTTATCTGTTTCAAGTATTTAGATGCCTCTTTAATAGATTAACTGTTTGGCCATTTTCTTTTAGGTTTCCTTCATTGGTGAGGAAAGAAACTATAGGGTTTTTTTTTTTTTCCAGGCAAAAATAAGTCTATGGGGCAGCACTGTTTGTGCTGGATAAGAGCCTGGGAATCTTAACTGCTTTCTTCACAGACTGTAAGCACAACTAACTTAATGTCTCTTTATGGATTACATTGAGTTGTAACTCTTCAGTGTTCCTGATGGTTATTTAGATGATTTTTTTAAGGATGCCGATTGATTCTGTACCATGCACAATATATTTTCATTGTCCTTATAATTTATATTTTAATGTACTTTTGCTTTTTATAAGCTCTGCCAGTTTAACTGATGACTTATCTTGCTGCTTTTTATATGGGGAAAATAATTAAAGATACAGCAGCTGCCAATACACAGCAGTTGTGATGGAGCCCTCAGAGTTTTGTCCAGATTCCACAGAGTTTTCTCTCCCTGCTCCTTGGATTCACTCCAGCACTGCGATTTTACCATTGTACCCCCCAAATCTTGTACTTGCTGACTGTTTCTTTGTTGGCATAGGGGTGACCTGGGAGAAGCAAATTGTGTGCAGTGCCTGTTTCTGGGTTTTCCAGAAGGAACAACTCGCTCTGGAAGGACCCTGTGTACCCTTGCTGGTGGGACTGTGTGAATCCATCACTGTGGATTCAATCAGATTAGCCTCATCTCAAGTGGGAGTTCAGGAAGTCAGCAAAAGTTAAGGTGGCTGGAGTTTATCCGAGAATAATTGCCTGTCTTATTCTCCTCTAATTCAATAGTTTATAGAACATCTTTCAAGTTTCAGGGCAAGATAAGCGGTTTTAAAGGAGTGTCCCTCAATTTGCTGACCTCAGGCACGGCTCTGGGTACAAGAAGGTTTGAAATGAGTGCTTTCATTCACAGCAGCTTTGCTCTGGGTGCAGGGAGTGGTGAGTGTGTCTGAAATGCAAATTTTCAGAGGAAATGGGATCACTCAAGTACTGACCAACCAAGGTGTAAATTTTCTTCCTAGAGCAATTGGAAATGTAAATTGGCTTTTCTAAGTCAATTACTGTTAATTTGGATGGCTTAAATGGCTAATGGCAAGCAGAATTTCTTGTACCCCTGGTGAGGTGAGTAGCTGTTGAAAGAGTAGTGGATTTTTATGGGGGCCTAAAAAGAATTCAGAAATACTTTTTTTTCTTGACTATGAACTGAAGTATCATATTCAAGTCTAAGTGGCTGAGCTGCCACAGGGAGTATTCTCATATTTGTCACTAATTTGCCATTTATTTTGACTTACATATCCTGTAACCTCTTACAGTAGCAGTGTGGGTGGTAACAGGCGTGTTAAACTGCATTTTAGAGATGCATTTGAAATACTCTTTGGATCATCTGGAGAGTTCCACAAGGCACCAGTTGGAAACCCCTGCTTGCACCACCCTATAGAATGTGTTCACCACTGGTGATTGCAGCTCTGTTGAAAGCAGGGGCCTTACAGGTGCGGGCTCAGGTGTTTTCACTTTGTTTTTAGGGAGTTTTTAGGAGCGAACAAAGTTGCTGCAGGCCAGTGCTGGCATTCTGGGAACTTTCTTCAGCAGTGCAAACAGTAGGTTCTTGCTGATATTAATGACTTGCTCCTACCTGGAACTTGGTTTGTGCAACATCACAGATGAAGGCTGAGAGAAAGAGGAAGGATTGATTGATCAAGGCTCAGTTCTGGTGAGAGTACCTTGTATTCTACCGAAATGTATTCCTAAGATTGCAATCTCTTTCCTCAGTCCCGTGTTGAATAGAGGGAATTTGGAGAACAAAGGTACATGAATAGATATCTCAGTGCTTATTCAGGGCTTGCAATTTATCTTGAGCCTTTCAGATGAAAGATGCTATGAAAGACTCAAAAAATACCCTGTAAATTAAAACAAGACCTGCCTGGAAGCTGTAACAGACCTAAGTGAGCTAAACATCTGCTCCTGGGCTCAGTTGAGGCCTTCAGGACAGATCCTCAGCTCCCAGAAAGCTGAGCTGGCTTTGGGGGAGATGGGTGAGGGGAAGCAGAGCTGTGCAGGCACTGCAGAGAGCCAGGTGAACGCTGAGGAGTGAGCTTTTATGTTCTCGTGGCTCTTTATCACTTGCCGTTTCTGGGGAGTTCTCCCACTGGGTTGGTATTAGCTGGATAAAATATGTCTCCAGGAAGGTGTAGAAATGTCATGGGATCCTTTTTGTTTTGCTTCTGAAAAAGCTGCATGCTGGGCAAAGGAAGGCAAAGGAGTGTGTGTGTGTGTGTGTGTGTGTGTGTGTGTGTGTGTACAAACTGTGGCCGAGGAGAAAATAACAGGATCTTTTAATTCTGTATATGGGTTTAGCTTCTTAAGAGAAGCTTATCTGGAAATAACCTTTGTCAATCAAGGTGCTACCTCTCATGCTGCCATTTTTGTGGCACTGTTCCAGCAGATAGGTATCTTTATAAGTTCAGCAATAGGCTGTGTTTAAGAGTCTGGCCATGTGAGTTTGGTCTTCAGCATCCCCAGTGATTATTTCACTGCTTCACGTGGTATAACTGTTTTATTAAGGGTGGTGGTGGTGGAAATAATGTTGCTGAGGTTTTGTGGTTTCCACCCTTTTTTTTTTTTTCTTCTCATTGTGGTTGGCCAGAGGAGAAAAGTTGCCAAGTTTTTCAACTCGTCTGATTTAGCCTTGCAGACATTGCTTCTTGTTATGTTGTTCTCTATTACATTAAGAAGCTCTTTAGGAGCTGGTATCTTATCCCCAAGGACACACTTGTAATCAAGTCCCTTTCAATCTTTTTGATAAAATAACCAGAGTGATCTCTTGCTTACTCTTCACTGTGAGACACTTTCTGGCCCTAAAACAAATATTCTGGTGCTTTCCATAGCACTGTGACTTCTTTTTATGTTTTTTCAATTGTCTCTCTGAATATTGGTTTTAAACATAGCAGTATCACTCTGTTCTGTCATTTGCAGTGGTGGGAAGAGCTGCTGTTCCTGTTTCATAAATCCTGAAAGGCCTTATTGCTTTAAAATTGCACAGGCTCTTAGTGCTTTATTACTGTTTTGTAGTTTATTACTGGTATTGTTACTGAGAGTATGAATCATTAATCCCTCTTGACTTCTCTCCTTACCAAAATTTCCAATTCTGCAAGTATTCCTGCCCTTTCTAGAACAGCCCTGCCTGGAATGGCACTGAAATGCCTGTTGTGGGAGTGGATGTGTCCTGTGGGAGCCCTGCAGGCTGCTGGGTGGGACAGACCTTCCTGATCAGCACCTCCCAGTTCACCAAACACTGGTAGTCGAGGTGCCCAGCTTTACCCCAGACTGGTGATGAACGTGGTGATATCTGATACACTGAGCTGTTCCTTGCTGGAGAACTCGGGACAAAACTCTGATCGTAGCTCCTGACCACCACTGTGGAGTGATCAACTCCCTCTTGCTTACTCTGTTTTAATTTCCTTGTAGCTTACAGGATCTGTTAGGGAATTATGTGCCTTATTAAATCAAACACCTTAAAGCACTCAAAACCTCACATCTGTCAAGGTCAACTTGATAAAGGGGAATCAACCCAACCTTCTATAAATTCCTATCCCATAATTTTCCCTCAGTTACATAGCTGGACACATTTTTTCCTTTTTTTGCCTAAGATTTAGCCCAGAGCAAACCAGTTTTTGTGCAGCTGAGTCACTTCCCTTGCCTTACATGGATATTGGTATGATGTTATCAGTCTTCAGAGATGTATTAAAATTAGCACCAGCATGTCAGCCATGTCTCAGGGTGCTTTCAGCGAGTTCCTGTTGTTATCCTTCGAGTTGCTCTTGATTGCAGCTGCAGCATGAAGTACTTTGTCTTTCTCAAGTGATACAAGTATATCCTCCTCCTTCGCTCAAAATGTAAACCAGAAACATTTATTGAACTTCTCTCATTATTAATAATTTTGCCCTTCTTCTGCAGCGATGGGCCCATGCCAGCGATAAAAATCTCATTACACTTAAAAACAACAACTTTGTCATACTTAGCCCTTCTGCTGTGGGTTTTCCCTGGTGCCTTTTGATTGTTCTATCAGTTATTCTCCATTTCATAGTCTCGTGTCTGTTGACTGTCCTCTATTAGTTTGTAATAGTCTCTGTTTCCCATCTCCTGCTGTGAGGAATGTTGGCTCCACGTTAACCCTATCAGAGGTGATAAGGATAACCCTGCTCAGACAGCTGAGCACTGGTGCAGCTCTGTGATGGACCTGTTGCATGTGAGCCACCTGGGATTTAGCCAATAAAATCTGATGCTTATTTTAGAGCAAATCAATTTTAAAAAATTTTTTTGTCACCTGAGGGAATTAATTTTAATTTCACTGGGATTTATTGGAAGCTTAATGCTACCTTTGAGTCTCTTTAAACTCCCAGCCTGATTTCTTTTTTCCAAGTGTCATGAATATATATGTAAGTGCTCTTGACTTTCTAGCAGAAACTGCCTTTTGTATTTCTTACAAAATTGTAACAATCCACTTCTAGAAATGGTTGGGTTTTGGTGCTGAAGTGGAATTGTGTATCACCCAACACCATGGAGCACAAAATGCATGCAAGACAGAACTGGATCGTGTTCTAGGCCTGATGCTCTGTGCTTCTTATTTTCAGGGACATGGTTGTTGAGGATTTGGAGAGGGAAAGATAGTAGATACTGCAGAGAGCTCAGGTTGTACCAGCTTGTGATCGCTGGGAGTGCTTAATTTGATGTTCTTGCTGAGTGAACTGGATTTTTATAAACTTTGCTATGGTTGTGCCCTCAAGTTCAGAGGAAATCTTGTCTGTTTATCTGCAGAGGGAAGCAGAGCTGAAGACTTCTGCCTTGTATGAGCTGTTTTGTTGCTGTATGACATGGACAGTGAAATTTAATCTTTGCCTTGCCTAAGCTTTAAGGCTAAAAATAGTTCACCTGTCACGTAAGGGAAACTTCAGTGGTGTTAACCACTGCTTTGGGGAGGCTGTGAGATAATGTAACGGGGGTGCCATGTGCAAGTGCTGGACTACATAAACCTGCATTTTTTCCTTTCCCCCATTTTCCCAGCGGCAGGTCGGGTTAGAGGGCTAAAGGAGGGGAAATCCATTCCTGGCCCAAGCAATAAGGGTGAGGTGAAACACTTCCTAACTGGGAGCCACTTGAACATGTACTGCAATTAGTAAACCCTTCCCATGTGAGATTTTCCTGATTGCATAGATTTTGGAAGTTGTGCTTTTACAAATTCACTTGTTAAGATATTGCTTTTACTGCAGACTGAACAGGTTTATTTCTGGCTCTAGCACAAAGCAATTACTGCAGCTACAAAAACATTGAGTATTGAACTGGAATTCTCACCCGGAGAATTTCTGGATCAGTTTTTTTTTTTTCTTCTGGTGAAACAGAATTTGGTGGAGCTATACCAAGACGAATTTGATTTATGCTATACTGATTTTAAAACAAGAAAAAAAGCCCCCCTAAATTCCCCAACCCTACAAAAATCTAAACTATGGTTTGAGACTTAATGCATATCGAGGTGGGTTTTGTTGGTATGGTGTAGAGTGGATTGGGCCTGTGGGGTTTTTTTGGGGTGGGTTTTTATGATTTTGATTTTAGTACAATGGTGTCTTACACTCATTTTCTATGTATGAGGGCTGGCTGGAGAGTTGGTAATAGACTGGTTAATTTAAATCAAAGGTGAGGTGAAACCTTAGCTGAGGATGCTGTTTCCTGTTCAGGTGCCCAGTCTGAATTCAGCCTTGTATCCACCAAAGCTGGTGGCAATCTTGTGGCAGCTTCCTGGGCTCAGAACTTGGTGGTTTCAAACAGCAGCGTAGCCTTTGGTTGCTTACAGGAATAGAAAGAGTGCAACAAACACTGAATGAATTCTCAAATCTTTGTGCAAACGCTGACTTCTAAATGTATTTGTGGAGTTCTTGCCTCCATTTAGCTCATTTATGTGACTCTTGTTTTATGGGGTTTTCATGGATTTTTAGTGAGGTACTCCAGCTGAGCATGGCTATTTCAGCAGATAAACCTTGAAGAAATAGCTGGTTTAATGCAATTCTTGCTCAGGGCTAATAGAAGGCCAATTTTGGCACAGCAGTCCGGGTGCTCTGGGGGGTGTGAAGCCAGGCTGAGTGTCCAGCTCTGGAACCAGCTGCTCTTGGGAGGTGGCAGGACTGCTGCACGAGCCCACTGCTGCATCAAGTGAATCAAGCATGTGGGAAGTCTGTCTGAAGCTGGTTTAAACAAATACTTGAAACCTTTCCATATATTTTTACTAAAAGCTGGGCTTTTGGAAAGAAACTGTGATTATTCATTAAGTTTTCTATCCCTGGGTTTTGTTTGACTGCTGTGAGCCATAAGGATACTGATAACACGGTATTAATTACATGTGTTAGTTCTAAAACTAGTTCTGCTCTGCACCTCTTCAGTGTGTTGGGAGAACTTGACCCCTCTGTCTGTTTTCCTGTCTGTGAAATGAAGATAACGACGCTGCTCCATTCAGCACAGTTATTATAAGGTGCTTGAATATGTATAAAAAGATGTTAGCTGAAAAAGAAGCTTAAAAAAGTTTAGGTGTGCCTATATGTCATGTACTTAATCAGAAGAATTTGTGCTCCTGGTTTGAGTGGGAGTGTGATAGCCACATGTTGCTGTAGCAGGAGGGCTGGAAATGAGGTGAGGTGCTTTTAGAGAACTCTCTCAAATGCTGTTTTCTATTAGGTGGTGAAGCTGATGCATTTGGGCACAGAGAGCCTTGCCAGGTTCCCGGCAGGGGACTGATTCTTCACACATCTTTGAGTGCACAGCCACTTAGTAACTTCCCAGGCTAAAATGTTTTCTCCCATCAAAAGCTTAGAGCTTTTGTGTTATTGGTTGTTTTGGCTTTTTTCTTTTTTTTATTTTTTTTTTTCAAGAGGCTCTGTGTAAGTGAGCTGGAAATATCACCAGTAGCTGTGATTCAAGTGAAGTTCCTGCTGCTAATTACACAGGCTTTTTGCTAAAGGTAGTAAATAGAAATCATTCATGGGTCCTTAGAGGCCTCAAAACCATTCAGTATTCAGGGTAAATATATCAGGGAGCTTCATAAGAGAATAATTTTAAAACAAAGCCTGGTCAGCTCTTTAATAATTTACTGATTGTGATAGGAAGGAGAATATCTAATAACTAGCAAGATTGGCTTTCAAATAGAAAATAAATTAGTGTTAGAGGAGTGTTTTTTCAAAGAATCATAATTACTATTAGAGAAACATTTGGTTATCATATCAGTTCTTGATTGCTTTACAAGCACTTACCCTGGCAAAGGCACTTCATGTGATTGTTTAGGAAGCTGCAAAGACAGATTTATTCACGTGACACTCGTCTGAAGTAGGGAGCTCTCAACAGCCTTATCAAGTCCAGTCTTAAAATATTGCAAGTGGTCCACTAAAAGATTTTTATCATCTGATGACCACCGATGTTCACCGGTCTGCCATGGGAAGGGATGCTCCTGGACTCAAAGATGCTCTGAGGACTGGAACACCTGCCCTGTGAGGCCTGGAGCTCCTCAGTCTGAAGAAGACAAGGCTCCAGAAGACCTCAGAGCCCCTTCTAGTGTCTAAGCTGCTCCAAGACAGCTGGACAGGGACTCTGGACAAGGGTCTGGAGGGACAGGGCAAGAGGGGAATGGGTTCAAACTGAAAGAGATCAGATTTAGATTGAATATTGGGAAGAAATTTTTCCCTGTGAGTGTGGGGAGGCCCTGGCACAGGGTGCCCAGAGAAGCTGTGGCTGCCCCTGGATCCCTGGAAGTGTCCAAGGCCAGGTTGGACGGGGCTTGGAGCACCTTGGGATAGTGGAAGGTGTCCCTGCCCATGGCAGGGGGTGGAATGAGATGAGCTTTAATGTCTCTTCCAACCCAAACCATTCTGGGATTCTGTGACTTTGGCCAGCTGTCAGCTATTGAGTTTCATTTCTAAAAGCTGAATTTTGGATAGCTATAGGAATTCAGTGGGGAATACAGACTTGCACAGAAAGGCAAGTCCTTGCTGTAGGATATCTTGCATCTGCTGATGGTGCTGACTATGGCAAACCGAGATTACAGCCTGTGGGAGAACATTAATGGGAAAAGATAAATGTGAGCAGTCCCTGCCTCCATCCCTCAGGCTTTGGGTCTGTTTTGGTCCAAGTGGCCAAACGAGTTGGCCACTGAAATTGGCAGGACCAGGGCGTTTGGTGAACTTGGCTTTATGGAAGGTTTCAGGCTCTTGAATAGGGAAGATCAAGAACCAAGATGTGGGAAATGTAGGGGGGAAGGCCTTGCACCCTTTGTGCAAGTCTTGAGGGTGTCTACAAATGTTAATTGTTCACCTAAACACTTTTAGATGGATTGTGCCATGGGATGGGCAAAGGAGGAAGGCAAGTTGAATTAAATAGTGAAGGAAAGGGTAGGTGGAGTTTTTGTTTCCTACAGGTCCTTTGTCCCTAACACCACGTTGGCCTGAGGAGGAGATTGCTCCTTTGTTTCCCAAGCTGATGAAGCTCTGCTGCCTGGCACTGTGTTCCTGCCTCCTCTGCTAATGACTGTTAATGACACAGCACTGAGAGGAAAATATGGCCTTAATGAACCCTGATGAATGGCTATGTCTTACAGAGGAATTAAGTGATATTTTTTTGGGGGGGGAGAGTGAAGATACAGTAATTCTAATTACTTTTATTTTATGGCACTCTATATTTTCCAAATAACTGATAAAGTTTATGCTTGGCTGTAATGCTGCAGTAAATTCCTAACAAAAAATATTTTCTATCATTATGTTAGCTTATAAATTTCTCTGTAGATTTTATTAGATGAGCTTCATGAGCCATTCATTAAAAGTGGGAGCTGTAGAATTTGCAAGTTTCCCATGCAGTTTACTGAAAACTTCCATGTTTTCCTGAATGAGTGCATAATGGATTTGACTCTTTAGTCACAATTCATGGGCACATTGCAGGGGCTGGTGCTCTGCATGCCGTGCAGGAAGAAGAAAGGCTTCCACCTCCTGCCAATGCTCAGTTGCTTTCTTTATGTGGGCTCAAATCCCCCGGGTACAGCTCATGAGAATAAGGGAATAACTTATGGTTTACTCTGAGCTAATGCACATTGTCATAAATTTTAACAGAACTGGTTTACTTTTAAAGTAATTCCTAATGTTCTGGGCCTCTTGCACTTCCTAGAGAACTTCCAGTCACAGGATTGAGTGAGGTTGGAAACGACCTTTAAAGATCACCAACTGTGCACCAACTGTGTCAGCCCAGCAGCACCACCATGTTCAATTAATCCATGTCCTCAGTGCCACACCCACAGGTTTTCTGGAACACTTGCTGGGATGGTGATTCCACCACTTCCTGGGCAGCCCATTCCAATGCTTGCCTACCCTATCAGTGTAGAAATATTTCCTGCTTATCTCTGTTCTGTGCTTCTGGAGTACATCCACGTAGTGACAGATTCTGCTTTTATACCTGCAGAATGGAAGTGAAAAACCTGCTGTGGGTTTGTGTGTGTGTGAAGGGTTGAAGGTTTCTGGCTTTGCCTTTCTGCCAAACTGTGCTTTCCAAAGTTTCACAGGCTGGACTGGTTGAGGCAACTCTGACTGCCATTTTTCATTGATTAAACTAAAGGGCTTATACTGGGATTTTTTTTTTGGGGGGTGAAATCTACCTTGTAGAACCTTAACTTCCAAATCAGGATTCTGTAATTTCTGGGAGGGAAGACAGAGTGAGGCAAATTGGAAGAAGTGGCTGTGATCTGTTATACTGAGCTTGATGTATTTGGGGGGAAAGAAATGACTTTCAGATATTCTAGCTGGAGTTAAATTTGTCATAGTTGTTTATTTTTCCTTCTAGCCCCCCACAAATTCAAAAGATTTCTAAAAAGTTTTAGAATTAGTCATTTATTCATTCATGCTATGGCCTGTTCCAGAAACTGGGCTTGGAGTAATCTTTAACTGGAATGCTCCCTTTATAGCTGTCAAATGGAGTAGCTATTTCTGAATCCCAATAGATACAAAGATGAGATAATATCACTTTCAGATGTTTTGCTGAGGTTTCCTATTGCAATTGGAATCTGTGAGTTGTCTGAGTTGGGTAGCGACAAATTTATGTCCCCTACCTGGAGGAGCTGTTCTGTTTCTTGTGGCTGATGGAAAGGCACTTGATACCCCATCTAATGGCAGTATCTTCTGGAAAGCTGTGCAGAACACCTGCTTGATGATACAGATGTAATCCAGATCCCCACTTCATGGTGCTAATTCAGGTTAATTTTATATCAAGCAAAACTTGTGTGGAAGCTTTCAATGAGGAAAGTGAGCAGCAGCAAGTACTAGAACTCAAAATGTATCACGGTCCGTGATGGAACTCAGGTAAAACAGGAGTTTTACCCTGCTCAGTGCTTTGGAAACAACTTAAAAAGAACAGGATTAGTGGGAAAATATCCCATTCAGGGAAATGCACTTGAGGTCCCAGGGAGTCAGAAGGTGGCAGCAATGACACTGACATCCCTCTGCTGTGCTTTGCCTTGACAATAACTTACAGCTGGCACTGCAAACTTTGGATAATAGTTAGAGCTCAGAGGGATCTGAAAAAAATATTGACTAAAAATAAAAGGTTGGCTAAGCCCTTGCTCACTCTGTTCCTCCGGAGTCAGCCTTGTCCTCTCATTGAACAGCGCAGTGGCTCCCTGCAAACGCTGCACCAGCTATTCCTGGTGCTCAGAAAAGCCTCTCTGCTCCCTCCAAGGCCTGGCTGTGGATCTGCAATGCTGCTGATCTGGGCTCCCTTTAGCCTGGCTTTGATTTCTGTCCCTGCCATCTCAGCCTGCACATGAGGGCTTTCCCCTCTGAGCACAATCAGGTGTTTTCCGAAGGGAATATCCCCTCTCCCAGCGCAGGTTCCACCCACCCTGAGTCTGCAGCCAGCACGGAGAGCCAGGTGCTGCCCCTTCTGCTGTTCAGCCACGTGTGCTAAAGTAGAGCCAGGCAAACAAAACATTGTGTGTTACAGCTGTCTCTGCAATTCCATTAATTTTGATGTATAAATCGAGCTACACACAGGGAAAGTTGTGCTTTCTTTTAGAAAGATGCTTATCAGGGTCCTCTGACCATTATTCCATTATATGGAGAGATAAACAGCTTAGGTTTAAAATTTGCTGCTAATGGACCAACAACTGCTGGGCTGTTTGACATTTTCAGACTATTTTGATGTTGCCTCCTTGCTGTACCTTTCTGTTTACTTGTGTCTGCCTGTGGTATTAATATATTGCTTTTCCATGATGCAGCATTGTTGAGATAAACTGCCAGATGCAGGTCCTTTTGGCATTTCCCAGAAAGTGTCATTGTGTTCGTGTCTAAAGGTGAACTTGTATTTCTGAACAACTGATGGCTGGTAGTTAATTTCCTTATCTTCAGAAAGGAAGAAACTTATTAATGAGGATAATGCATGAGAGATCAATGCCAGTGTGTGTGACATCGATTAATGATTTCAACTTGTAACCAGGTTGAAAAAAGCAGCTGGGCTCTGTATTTGAGCACATAATTATCTGTAATTGTGCTGATAACTTGGTGGGAGTAGAAAAACGGATAAGGCACCACTTAAATCGTACAGGCAACTGGGCAGAGGTCTTCTCCCTGATACTCACTGAGCTGGCTTATTATTAACTCCTCAGTGGTTAAGGTGATGCACAGATATGTGGGTGTATTTTTTCTGAAGGGATGGCATTTCTGTATGTGCACATAGATATCTATAAACTATGGGTGAATCTGCACAAAGAAGTGGAGCCAGTGCTGGAGAGACAGTTTTGTTTTTAATAATCAAAAAAATTGTTATCCGGAAGGCAGATGGTGAAGTTGCAAATTGGTATCAGGAGAATGGCCCAAGGTTTTAAGTTTCCTTTCTTTAACATTCCCACCTACCCATGACAACAAAAGCTCAACAGATCATGTTCCAGACCGAAACTTTCAGTTTAATCTACCCTTTGAAGTTTCCCTAAAACTTTCACTCATCAATCCTGTTTTTTTAAACCAGGATGCTGCGTGACAGGAAGCTCTAATGAAAGCTGTAAGTTGTGTGTATTTATTTGTCAGTACATATTTACTGCTTGCCTTGGGGGAGAAAAAAGTTTGCTATATTGAGCAGGCTGATCTTGGTGTGTATTGAACTTCTCAAAGCTGAGCTTCTCTTTACTGAGTGTGTGAAATGAAGCTTCTCCTGTACCTCTAGGACTCTGCCTACAGCCAGACTTGAGTGGCAGTTGTGTTTTGGGGACCTGTGCATGCTCAAAGAATCCTGTAGAATTGTAAAAAGATGTTTTCCTATCCTTCAGAAGAAGCACATGGGCTGTGGAGTACTCATTTTCAGGAAGAGGAGCTGTGATGTCTGTAGCAGAGGCAGCCTGGCTGTGGTCTGTGAGTCAGCTTTGCTGGAGCTGAGATGTTGTACACACTGCAGGGGACTGGAGGAGTTCCTCCACCTTCCCATTCTAGCCTGGTAGTAGGACTGGATATTTACATACCAACTTTTTCTGTTAAATACTTCAAAACCATATTGATTCAATTTTGTGAGCTGATCTTGTTTGAAGTGTTTCCTTGATTAAATGCATCGGCTGTCCTAATGTGACAGTGCCTTCAGTTGTTTAGCACTTCATTTTCCTCACCCACAAATGGTACAGCTTGTCCCTGGAAAACAAAGAATTAAGTTTTTTTCTTCTCCTTTGACACACAGCGAGGGAACAGTTTTACGGAGTCAAGAAGCCTCAAGCGACAGGCTCAAGAAAACTTCAGAACTTATGTTAATGTTTTCTTTTTTAAGCCGCTTGAGAGTTATTAGTAACAGCAAAATAAGCTGTGGTGTTGTACACCAGGATGGGATCAGACTTAGAACTTTTCTTTGCCATTTTTAGAAAATAACGTCATGTAATCATATGAGCCCTGAAATGTAGAAGTCTAACAAGACCATTTTGTAGGGGTTTTAATTCTTCACACCAGCTCCAAAGCCACCTATTATAAAAGCCTCTGTGTGTGTTACTGCTTGGTGAGCACCAGAGTTTTGGAGCACAACTTGTCCCTGTCTTGCTTGATGGTTTATGAACCAATGTTATGGCCCTGTTTGAAATTTAGGAGTTCCCCGAGCTGTAAATGAGTTATACTGATGGCATGTCTCTTTATTTTTAAATTACACATTCCTTATCTGCAGCATGTTTTCTCATTTCCCTTCTCCAGCCTTACAACTTCTTTTAATAGCTGGATTTCATCCCACCACTATATATCTAGTCCTCAAAGATGCTGTTGTTGTCTGGAAGGCTATTTCAATCCTCCTGGGTTACAAATATCTATTGACTTTGTCATTAACTGAAATAATTTCAGACTTTGGGATTTTGCACTTACCTCTGCCTAATTTTAGTTTATGCTGTTCTTGCTGCAGTCATCTTGCATCTTATATTCTTTTTTTTTTTCCTTTTTCACAAGGCTTTTTGAGTTCAGACAATCCTTCATAAGGTTTTAGCTTGATTTTAGTTCAGCCTAATGTTTGCCTTTGCACTATTTGATGTCCAAGACAGTTGTCTCTTGTCAGTTTTTTCCTAGATTCTTGTAGACAATTTATTTTTAACCTTTCTTCTCTATCCAGATCTTCCCTCTCACCCTTCTTCACCTTCCTTAGGATTCAGACTTCTTGGGTTGAAAATTTCCCTTGGAAGAAGCATTAAACTTCTCTCCTTTTCACTCCCTGAGCTCCTCGGACTTCAAGAAGTCACTTAATTTACCAATTTTTGGTCATTCTGAATGTGAATGCCAGACTTAGTTCTGTTTCTTTCCTTTTATTTAGTTTATATGAAAAAACTTTATTTAAAGTTTATTACCAGCCATTCTTTGCTACTGTTTTATTCACTTCTTACCAGCACCATCTCTGTGTTTCAAGATTTTCTGTTTCTATTGCCCAGGCAATTTGCACTGATCTAAGAATTATTCCAGTGGTTTCTAAGTCTACTGTGATGTCTGGATCCTAGCAGACTTGTTAGTGAGGTTTTCTTCTTGTTGTTCTGTTCTCTGCTCTCACTTTATCTCCAGTTGTACTTGTTTGTGGTTGTGCTTGTGCTGAATGAAAGAGAGGTGTGCCTTAATTTCTGAAGTGATGCTGACACCTAAAGAGAGGGTCATATTTCATTGATTTGGAGGGGTTTTAGGACTGGGCATAGGATTTGGTTGCGCAGGGAGACTGTGGCTGCCGCATCCCTTGAAGTGTCCAAGGCCGGGTTGGATGGGGCTTGGAGCACCTGGGACAGTGGAAGGTGTCCCTGCCCATGGCAGAGGGTGGGACTGGATGATCTGTAAGGTCCCTTCCAACCCAAACCTTTCTATGTTGAGATACAGGGACCTCTCAAGCTCAGCTCTGTGAACAGCTCAGGGGGGAATATTGGCTGCAAACTGATGCTGTCTCTGTTGGCTCCCAGGGTGGTGCTCTTGCTTGACCAGACAAGGATTGCAATGTGCAATTCTTCAGTGGTTACTCCAGAATCATAGAATAGTTCAGGTTGGAAAGGACCTTTAAGATCACCGACCCAGCAATGGTAATCCCACTACCAACCCATGCCCCAAGCGCCACATCCACGTGCCCTTTAAATCTCCCCAAGGCAACCTCTTCCAGTGCTTGATCACCTTTCCAGTGAAGAAACTTTTTCTGGTTATCCCACTAGGCTGAGTCCTGAGGACATCCCGGCCCATAAGAAAATTCCACACTCTGGTGATTTTAAATCTCCGGAGCTCTCGTAGTATTTAGCGTCAAACGCAAACCGGTTGTTTCAAACACACATTGGGTGCGTTTGCATCCATCCGTGGCTTTGCTCCTCTCGTGGTTTGGGGCGGGAGCGGTGCCCGCCCGTGCCCGGGGCACCCCCGCGCTGCCCGGGGCCGCCGCTGGTCCAACACCGCCCCCTTCGGGCCCCGCCGCGCCGGCAGCGGGAGAGCCGCGGGCAGAGGGGCTGCGGGTGAATAACAGGGAGGAACACCGCGAGCAGCGCAGGGCCGGGAGCGAACAGGGCTCTGCCACGGCTGACAGTAACAGCGCGCCCGCCACGGCTGCGATGCCCGCTGGAAGCTGGGACTGCCCAAAGCTGGCCCTGCTGTGCTGGCCACCGCACAGGTGCTCTGTCCGGGTGGTTATTGCTCTCCTTTTCTTGTGCGAATTCCAGCTCAGGTGACTGATCCATACCGATCTGTTCCCTATTCAGGACCTTGGTTTTCCCCCCACCACCCGCTTAGGACAGCCATGCATTTTGGGTCAAGAAGTTACCTGTGGACAGAAATTCTTAGAACTGTGCCCGGGATTGTCTCCCTGCCTGTGCCCAAGCCCTAGGAGTGCCCAGTGCGCGGTGTGACTCGGTGCTCAGCAGTGAACTCTCGAAAGTAAAGTGAATAAGGATGGAAATGACTATTTTCAGCTGTAGGTACTTGTGAGCTCTCGTAGCAGCCGCCCCATCAAAGGCCCCCCGAGAGCTGCCGTGTCTCCTCCTTGGCTCCAGCAGAGGGTCGCTCCCTCCATCCCATCCCATCCCCGCGCCGCTCCCGGCCCCAATCCCACCCCCAATCCCAGCCCTCCGTTTAACGCCAGCCCCTGCGCTGCCTCGCCATCCCCGCTGCAAACAGGGCAGGAGCAGCAAACCTG
>VXAZ01003885.1:655454-702445 GCA_013399875.1 Gymnorhina tibicen
GGCGGGGAGGCAGCGGCTCCGCGGCAGAGGGGAGGGCAGGTGAACTCCGGGGAAGGATGACCGGCGTCGCCGCGATCGTCTTTCTCCTGCAGCTCTTGCCCAGGGCGGACGGACAGGTCTTCCCAGGTGAGAGATGCCCGCCCGGCCGGTGCCCCGCTCCTCCATCCCCCGGGTACCCCCGCCGCGGGCGGCTCTCCCGGCAGCCCGAACTCTTCGCCTCGTCCCTGCCTCCAGCCCCGCGGCCTCGTAGGGAGCTCTCGGTGCCGTTCGGGGAGCGGCAGGGGATGGAGGCGCCTCGGAAGGCGCTGGCCAGCGGCAGCGAGCAGCCTCGGTACCCGCCGGTTCCGAAGGCGCCGGGGATGCGAGGGGCTGTGTCCGGCTGTGCGGGGCTCCGCGGGGTCCCGCCGGGAGGGGGGCAGCGCCGAGACTGGGGGCCGGGGAGGCTCGCTCTTCCGAAAGTTGCGTGTGGCAAGAGGTGAACGCATCGCCCTGATTCTGGGATTCACGATATGTGAGGATTTTTTGGTGGTAAAGAACATTTGCGAGCCCAAGGCAGGAGTTGGCTCCTGCGGGATGTGCAGCGCGGGGGGAGCCGCTGCCTTTCCCCTCTGGTCAGATGAAGGGGTCTGGGCTTGGTGTGGGAAGTTTAGTGGCAGCTGTTTCACCGCTTGCGTGTCACAGCTCCAGTAACTTTCTTGGGGGGCTCAGCCACTCGGATCGGCTCCTTCCCAGTTGTCACTTTCTCTGTCGCTGATGTTAAGGAGTGCTTTGCTCCCTGGCATGTGTACAGTAATAGTAGCCGGCTATTTTCCCACTCCTACGAGTTCCTTTAGGCATAGTTTGAATTACTTGAAGATGACAGGTGCTTATAGAGCTGCCTTTCTCCTCCTGTGCTATTTTGTAGGTAATCCAAAGCTACATTGGTCTTGTTTTTCTCTTGGATCTTGCAATACGTTAATTTTCTCGCTGCAGTTCGTGCTCATGCTGAAAAATAAACAGTTACAGTCTTCTTCTCTCTTTACTTCAGAAAAAAAAGTATTTTAAAACTATCTGTATATTTAAGAGGAGTAAAATTTCCCCGTGTTATGTTGCTTAGCATAGGGATACATCTCGGTGCTTGTGACTTAGGCACGCTGGAGGCACGAAACTAAGTTGAGTTCATCTCAAACACAAGAAGGTTTTTGTTAGGTAAGACCGAGAGCTCGAATGACTCCGTCTCGCTGCTTTAAAGCAGCAATAGCGGCGTGTTGGAGATGCTGAGCACCGTGTCCACCTTCCCCCGAGCCCTTGGGTGCAGGCTGGGCTCAGAGACAAGGCTGGCTGGAAGGGCCGGGCGGACCCTCGGTGGAGGAGATGTTGTCATCAATCCGGTTCTCTTTGACACCACCAGGATCTTGTTTACATTGCTAGGCAACTGCACAAAGCACAGATTTATTAGAGAGGCTGGGAAATCTAACCTAGTTAAATAGCTGCTTTCTCGAGTAAGCAATATGTGGAGCTATTTATTCCCCCCCCTTTTCTCTCCCAACTGTTTTTGTGTTCTTGACACTTGTCATATCAATTGAGATCAGATCCTGGGCTTTTGATGAATCATTTAGCCAGATGCTTGGAAAGAAGAGTGTTCTGTGAAAATAGCAAAGTTTTAAGGGGGTAGAAGACACTTACTTTGTGTTTGAGGGAGATAGCGTAATATGAGCTAAATGCATGAAAATTTAACATATTTCAATTCTTTTTAGGAAAGCAGTGAAATATTTCGTTTTAATTATCAGTTCAGTGGAAATAGTGACTGTGAGGGTTTTTTCAATCATTAGTACCCCTTCTCTCTCCTATTTGAGTGTCCTTCCTACCACCCAAAGTAAGAGGCACTGATTTTAATAACTAATGTTTTCTGAGCTGCTTGTAGTACTGAAGTCAGAAGAAAGTTTTCTACTCTTGAACTAAATATCTGGTGTGAAGTGTATCAGTCTGGACTGTGTCCCTGTAGCAGATTTCTATTTTTATTTATAGTAAAAAAGCAAAGTTTTGCAGCTGCACTTTGTCCCTGAAAATTCGGTGAAGTTTGGAGCGGCTCCAGTTAATGCCGTCGGTGTCTTTCCGCATCTTCCATCAGGTGGTGCTGTCTCCATAACTTTTAGGATGCAAATACCTCCCGTCTCCGATGATTTTTCAAAGCCTACTGCGTTTATACAGCAGCCTTTTGTTAAACATCCCAAAAAATCACTGTGCAAGTTGTTGGCTGGGGTTTTTTTGATTTATTAAGTGATCGCTGGACTAGGAAATAGGAAAGGCACAAGTCAAGACGATGTATTCAGTTCCTACCCGATTTGTACAGCCGCTGCTGCTTTGTATTATCCCCAACGTAAAATTAGGAATACTACAAAGAGACAGCAGCATGCTCATGGCTTCTCCCTGGAATACCTCGTTTCATACCGAGGGAGCTGGCTAACACTCATTTCTTTATGTAATTTCTCCATCACTCTGTTTATAGCTCTTCTCTCCAGGAATTACTTCCACTTCCCTGCAGTCTCTGTATTTATTTGTAACTCAACATATGCTTTTCGAGGTTCCAAACTTTTTGTCAGCTCTAGGGTCAACTACAAATTTAAATGCTTTACTTTTCTATGCAAGGCACAGAAGTAGCACCAGGTAATGATAGTGGTTCCCAGTTCTGTCAAGATTTTGGAACTGAGGGAGCATTACTTACGGGGAAGTTCTGCTGAAAAGCACGTGTGCAGTTTTTCTCCCACCGAAACACGCGGGGTATTCTTGCAGTTGCTACACACTTCACTATTGTCTGTTTTGTGAGGATTTTTAACCCAGCAGAGGGATAAATACAGAGATTTAAGTAATTTGCAGCTGTGAAAAAGCATCCGGGGGTGAAAGTAGGACAGAGGGTTTACATGGGGGCTGTTGACCTGAACACCAGATTATTTAACACTTGTTTTTCTTATGTCGGTGCTTGCTTTAATTTTCCCCCCTATCCTGCTCCTTGTTTTGCTGGCAGAGCTCCTGAACGCTTGGATGTGTAGCTGGCTGCTACATCGTAAAGTTATGGCAGCTGAGAGTTCATTACACAGGGTTCGTCCAGGGAGGAGAGAAGATGAAAAGGGAGTAAACTGCAAGGAAATTTTTGGGGAGGCTTTAATTTAGTAGGAGTTCATTTGCTCAGGTTTTGCTGTCAGTAAATTGGCGGTGAAAAACGGGCCTTTCTGAGCGAGCTGCTCTGTGTGGCAATTGTTAACAATGCAGCCATTTAACTCAATAATCACTTTTCTCTCCCTCTGGGGAGCTGTTAGCACCACAATTCCACTTTATTTTTATCCCCGGCTGGCTCGATTTGTTTTCTAATACATAAACAATTAATCCTAAGAAGGTGATGTTGTGAAACTGCCTCGTTCGACAGTGGCAACGAAAGGTCACTGTGTGTATAAAGGCGTTTGTGAATCTCCGAGGGATAATCCTTCTCTTTTACAAATGCAGAGCCCTTTTTAACCATCCACCCTCCTGCAAGTCCCTGAGCTCCGCTTTTCTTGTTTAATTGTACTTTTAAAGTCTGTTATGCTCTGCGTGCAGGCCCACGTGCTCTAGTTTTCATTAATATTATGGGAATGATTTGGGGCACTTACTGTAGAATATGAAAGTATATTTTTTTCGGAAGGCACCATCATCTGTTGCCATGGAAACCCGAATAGTAGTAAAGATGTAGGTCTGAGGCTTTGAACCTCGAAAGCCATGGACAAGGGTTGTTTCTTACAGGAACAATTACTTTTGTATATGAAATCCAGTTAAGTGGAGAGAAGAAAGGGAAATAAATTGATCTGTTCAGCATTGCTCTGACAATCCTCTTGAATAACATTCAGCACAGAAGGATCAGTGTCTCTGATTCTCTCTCTGTATGGTGTGGGGTTTTTTAAGCTCATTATTTATCATAATAGTTGTTTTATGCCTCTGGTAATTTTCATTGTGATTTTATAAGTGAGGTGCACGAATGTGTATTGGCAGCTATTGTTCTTTGCTTGAATGGGAAGTGCTGCATATACAATGGAGAGGTGTGCATTGGAGCTTAAATATTTTGGCAATAGGCAAATTTGAGACTGATTTAACCTAGCCCTAATTAAAAAAAGAATAAAAGTAGCAGATCTTGTCTGAAATCCACCTACCAAAATCTGATTGATGTATACATGGGTTTGCTCACTGATGAGAGCGATACTACTCTGTCTGCCACAGAAATCCTGCAGCCTGATGAACATCCCCACAACTCTTACGGTGTTTGGGTGACGAGCAGCAGGATGTGTGTGTGCGTTGCTATATAAAGCCCTCTGTCTTTCGAGAAAGACATCCCTTAATTTTTTATGGAAACTGCTTCAGTCTGTTTCCTCGGTGCCTCGTAATGCACAGATTAAATATGTAACTGAGCTTCCAAAATGTGCTCATAGGTACATTCATAGATGAGACTTTCCTTATGTGTATTTTAAACAGCAGCAGCGTACAGGGGTCACCTGCTGCTAGGAACAAGCTGTAGTCCAGGTCTCCGTCTGCGATGCAGGAAAGCTTCTGTGCCTCCCACGGCCTCAGTACCAGAGGACTCCCCTTCCTTGAGGAAGGGCTCGTGAGTTCTTCTCTCTGTGTTCATATTCTTGATAAGAAGATGGTATATGGCTCTTGTGGCATTTCTTGAACATTTTATGGAGCAGCATTACTTGGCTCATTTAAGCCAATGCATTTGGCCTAGAGTCACTTTTTTTTATCCCACTCACATTTCCTAGTTTTCTTATTTTCTTTTTTAGCTGGTGCTCTCCCTGCCTGTGCTGGATGGTACTGCTTGGATGTACCTTCATTTAGATAGTCTCTGCTTTTTTTTGAGACATCCTTACCTACCTCTTACCCTACCACCTTCCTGGCCTGGTGCTGTCTCTTACTTTTGAATGCCATTCCAGGCAAAGCCAGAGGAAAAGAACAGGAGCACAAGGGTGGTGAATGTTGTTGATGGCATCAGTGAGGACTTCTCACAGCCTGGTCCCATCTTTCTGTGCACTTGTCATTACATAACAAGCAATTCCCTCTAGGGTGTATTATTGTGAGCCCTAAAGATCGTACATCTTCATGGTAAAGGAGACAGTTATAGTGTCTTAATCGGACCATGCATCATTTAATCAGTCCTGCTTGTTTTCTGATATCCAGTAAATACATCCCATCTATCACTGCGGTTCAGAGATGTCACGTTCTTTGGAAACTGGATCAGACATTGCATGTTCCAGAGGGAAATGCTGATAAGTCAGCTGAAGAAAACAAGGACCTCTGGAGAAAGAAGGTTGTTAAGGTGGTGTTCAATGCCCCAGTTAAAGATGATGTAATTCTGGGGAGTGTATCCACCTGGTAAAACAGGACAAGAAACCCCAGGAAGAAAGAACCTACTTAGTACTTGGTCTCCTCTGATTTTCTTATTTTCTTTTAACTAGTGCTTGTAAATCAATCCAAGACCAGTTGCTTGATTTCTTTTCTCCAGCTGGATCCCCTTGGGACTGCAGCCTTGGGAATTCAAGCCAACTTGGTGAATTCTGCTGCCGTTTGAAGTGGTGCAGCTCACGTGGTTGAAGAATGATTGAGCTGCTTATGAATTTTGGGAGGATGGGACCTGGCTCTTGTTCCTTGATATTTTTGAGTTCATCTCTCAGGAAGGCTGTGGGGTTTGACAGCTGATGATGTTGTGTGGGCACAGATCAGTGCTGCAGCCTGAGCAAGCTCCGGTTACGCAAAGCGTTTTGTTCAGCCATGCTGTTCCCTTTGTGCTGGAAGTGCTCAAAGTGTCCCATATCTCATGTTTTCTTAGCTGAAACAGTTTCAGATCTGGCTTTACAGAGGAAACAGAGTTTATCGCTTTTTTTTTTTCCGCATACATCCTTGTCAATCTCAGCTTCGTTCCTGGTAGTGACTGTGTTGAATCACTGGGAAGCAGCTCCTGGCTGTGAATTCAGCTGCAGAACGAAGGAGGTCTGCTCCACTCTTGTCCTCTGCAATGCTGTGAAGAACAACAACATCAAGAGTATTACCACTTAAGCCACAGTTTATCCATTTTTATGTTGAGGATCAATCCTTCCCTTTTTGAATTTGAGGAAAGTATCGTTACCTGTGTGAGCAGAAGCAGGGCTTCATGCTGGGCTGGGGATATTATTGGAATATTGTGCTTTTGGCTTCAGTACTGCTGAATTTGTTGCTGTTGCCTTAATCTGAACATGTGCGAATCTTCATTTGCTTAGTACTGACTCAAAGGTCAGCCCTGAATAGCAGAGGGGAGGGCAAAAAAATCCCAAAGAGGCAAATATAACAACTTTGTGAAGTGGGCTTTCAGGATCTTTTTTTTTTTTTAATGGAAAAGTGTGGAGTTGGGGATGGTAATGGTGCCATGTGGTTTTGTTTTGTTTTTTAAGAAGATAATGGTGATTTGTAGGAGTGTTGATTTGTAGGAGTGAAAAACGTGTGTGGTTGTGACCAACTAGTAGAAGTAGGGCACAAATCAGGGGAGGAAGAAGGGAATTACAGCAATCTGGCTGCTCTACGGACGGGCCTTTCTTCCTTTAGACATATTTACTGGAAGTGCGGCAGCATTTGCTGGATAAGCAGAAGAGCACTTCTGTCAGCAAGATGGGAAGCTGCTGAGCTTGATGGTTCATTTCTCCAGAAAAGGGATTTGCTGTCAACATGTACCCACTTATGTGCAGGCAGCCCAAATCTTATTCTGCATTTCTAGGTGGGAATTCAGTGCTCTAATGGAAACAGTTGTTGCTGAAACTGTAAAGTGTAGTGTATTCCTACCAAAGTCAGTCATTTCTCAGGGAAATATTTCATGGTTTTGATGTTTCTGCAGAGGTGTGGGGCTGAGAGGTAGATTTAAAAAGCCCCAACCAGCTAAGCCAAGAGGCTGTGTGCATATAATTCCACACCACTGCTTTGGGTTGGTATCAAGAATATTTACTAGTTTGTTCTTTGTTCCTAAGAAAAGCACCAAGATAAACGTTAATGAGCTATTTCTGGTGTTTTCCATGCATGTGAATCTGTTTAAAAGAGGTGTATCTATCTAGAAAGTCTGTTATGTGCTTTCTCTGGCCTTCAGCTTGGGTGTGTTTGTTAAGTGGCTGAGCAGAAGTGCTCGTTACCTCCTCATTCTGGACTCGAGAGGCAATTGCCAGTTTGTAATGGTCCCAACCCATCTCTCCTAATGAGCCTCTTTAACAGGGATGCCTTTGTTGTGTAATCACTTTGGAACACTTGAGGAGCCAACTGCTAAATGCTTTAGAGGCACAAATTTCTGGGTGTTTTTTTTTTTTTTTTGATACTCTGAAGAACAATTTCTTTGCAGTTGTATAAGAGAGAAACAGAAACAGCAGTAGAAACGTGAGCAGCGCCACAGTCAAGCAAGAAGGGTGGCAGCTGGCAGAATCCTGGTGTTTGGGTGGGGGTTAGTGACAGAACATGATGGGAAGGTAAATTGACAGCAGTAGGAGGAGAGCAGGTATGAAGAGAGAGAGGAAAGGGGACTTTGCTGAAATAGAACAGTGAGAAAGCAGCCATAACATAAAGCTCTGAAGTGGGTTGCTGTTGGATGCTCAGGTTGGGAGGGTGGCTGGAACTGATAGAACTTCCCTTTCTTTAAGCTAAATGTCCACCAGAGTAATTGTGAGATAGCTCATGGCTGCAAATTTTACTCCTTAGGCTGAAACCTGGGGTACAGCATCTAGCTCTTGTCTTTAATTTCACGGTGATTGAGCATCTCTTCACAAACCAAACTTATCTGAATATTTTGAATTTACCAGCAGCCCATTCTAAGTTTGCTTAGAAAAGTGTATATTTATGTTATATTTGCTAGTTGCTAATATTTTAAGAGCCTTAACTGTGCCAGCAGCGCTTCTCCCTCTTGTTCCTCCAGCTCAGCTGGTATTTCATAGCTCTGCTCATGTGTTCACACAACAGTTGCACACTGTTTATTTCAGTAATGGAAAGGAATTAAGCATGTGGAAGGAAAAGCCTGATATATTTACCCTCTGAAGAACAGTGTTTGACTGTGTCAGAGTAGCTGATCAGGATGTTCTGGGTACCTCAGTGCATCACCGGGCCTGGGTCAGAGCCTGTGCCAGGCAGCCCAGATGTACCTCAATTTGTGCAGCAGCCAAACCTAATTAACCCTCCAGAAACCATCACCCACCTAAAACCAGGCGCTCATCTTTGCTCTTTGCCTTCAAAGAACTGGTTTTGAGCCTTTCGCTGTTGGGGCAGCTTTTTTGCGCAGCTCTGACTCCACAGGGCGCGATCATCTGATGGATTTGACTTTCAGATGGGTGGCTCGCAGCTCCCTGTGCCCCCGTGACGTGGCTGCTGCTGCCAGCACTGACTCATTCCCTCTCTGGAAGGTGCCCTGCGGCCGCTGCTGCTGTCCTGCCTGCCAGGGCAGGTAAAGAGAGCGAGGGCTGGAGTGCTGCCAGCATCCCACTTATCCCACAGCGCCCCTGTGCACAAACACGTGCGGGGATGCTGCTGCCTGGCTGCATCGCACCCGTCATTTCCATTCGGGAGGTGGGAGCTTATTAGTTTTGTATAAATTAAATCTAGGCCCACGTGAAGAGTTTCCCCCAAATGTGATCTGAAGAATCGTTTTGTTGGAGAAGAGCCGCTCTAAACCCGAGCGCTTCCCCGCGGTTCTTGAGGTTCAGACGTTCCAGTGTGAGTCAGGGAAAATTAAATCCACAGGATCTGGCGAAAAATAATAGGTTTTTTTTTTAAAAAAAATAATTTTAAAAGGAATTTTTGCTATGCAAATGTTGGTCAAAACATTTCCCCAGCTTCCTGAATAAATTTTTTTGTTGGCGATAGGGTTTCCTACGCAAACAGTAAATATTTTTATGATTAAAACATGGGAGATGGTGTATGTACTAACAGCTCTCAGCACGTGGTAGGGATGATCAGAGAAGTGGAAAGCTTGGAAATAAACAGTGTCTCTGTTGGCACAGGGATAACCCTGGAGACTGCCAAGGCCAGAGCCTGCAAAAATAAGAAAGTATAATTAATTGTCCTTAAATGAACTCACCAAGCAAAAATAACCCTTTTAAAAGTAAACACTCAATGTTGCATTTTCATAATAAAGCTTTTCCATGT
This sequence comes from Gymnorhina tibicen, assembly GCA_013399875.1. Lineage (NCBI taxonomy): Eukaryota > Metazoa > Chordata > Aves > Passeriformes > Artamidae > Gymnorhina > Gymnorhina tibicen. Next base: position 664,602 of record VXAZ01003885.1, read on the forward strand.
GCCAAAGATTTTCATGGTCTATAATGCATTTATTAATATTTCTGTACATATTTTAAAAAATTAACACACAGAGTATAGCTGCCCTGGACACCTTCTTTACCCTTGCACTTTGATTTTTCTGGTAATAATACAAAAATATTTCTGATAATGGCTGGGAAGTAATGTTTGGAATGTAACTTGGTGGTTTTTGAAGGTCATTTGGCAGTTGTCTGTATTGAATCACTCCTGGGTTTTGGTGGTTGGTTTGTCTGGGTTTTTTAAGAGGTTTTTGTTCCATGCTGATGAGCTGCTACTGCTAACAGAAAGCTCAATAAATGAGTGTTTCAGTGAAAGAAATACTAAGTTTCCTTGTGTCCTTCAGTGTAATTCCCAGTGGTTACTGACTTCTGGGCGTTTTGCAGGTATTTAAAGCCTGAAACAACAGCAGCATTGTCAATACATGAACCCCAAACTTGTGTCATCCTGCTTGCCAAGTGTAATTCACATTAAAATTGCTGGAGAGAATACAGGAGAGGGTTTGGATTATCCACTTTGGATTACCCATAGAGTTCTTCCTCATGTAGGGGACAGCAGGGGATCACTCATCAGATTCAGACTTTAGATGCAATTTCCATTGAAGTTAAGGAGAAAAATTTAGAAGTAGTTCCTTTACAAGTTTTTTTTGTAGTGATGGTAAACTTTCAAATTTTCAGTTCTTTAAAAAAATGTCAGAGTTGAGAATCTCAAACAGAAATTTGGCAGCACTCTTGAATAGTATTGCGGTGTAGATCCAGAGTGAAGGTGTGCACAAAGTGATTTTTGAGTGGATGAGCGAAATCCAGGAGTGATTAATGCTGAGGTTTTTGGGAGGACTGACAGTTGGTGGCATTTTTGCATCAAACTGAACGTGGATTTGAAAAGCAGCAAGTGCACCAAGGGCAGAATATGCCACCTGCTGTTTGTATTTTTAAAAGTATATGTCAGGATGATTCTTCTGCTTGGAATATTCACCCTGAACATCCTCTTATTTCCAGGAGTGACAAATTAACACACTGAGAGTACACACAAGTGACAGCAGTTTCTCCTTTTTTTAACAAATATTTACAGTATCTAAATACAGTTAATTTCTGGATCTGTAAATGAGAATGGAGCTGTGAAGGGGAGAGTACCTCAGAGGGGAAGAAAGGGGAATAAGGGAGAAATATTTAATGTACAGTGAAAGGAATAGAATGAGATAAAAACAAGAAAAGAATTACTTTGGGCATTAAGAAAATCTTCCTGCAGATCCATGAGGCCGTGGAATTGTGTCCCTGAGGAAATGGTGGAAACTCTGCTGTCTGAGTCACTTTAATTTAGATAGGACAAAATAACTGACTATTTTTTAGAGGGGTGAAAAATTGTTGCGCTCTATAAGAAAATAAATTGAATAATAATCCACTGCTGGCTTTTTTTCCCTCTAAATCTCTAACTTTATTATAGTGCTGCTGAAGAGGGAAAAGAAGAGGAGGTATAGTGAGAAAGAAAGATGATGCTGTATTTAGCACACGTGTAAGTGATAACACATACTAATGCTTCTCTGCTGTTTTTTAATTAATCTGATTATCTGTTGCCTATCTGTTAAATACCAACAGCAGCATGGTGAAGGCAAGATTGCATCATCTGCCCCTCCAAATCCCCCTCACCCCGAAATCTGTATTCAGACCTTATCTAACCTGGGGGAAAATAGTGAGTGTGGAATTAAAAAGCCCGACCAGCTGAGCACGCCACAAACAAACCAAAAAACCCCCACAAAAAAATCTCAGACAAAACCCCCGAGCAAACAGAAGAGCAGCCCAAACGAAACAACAGAACCCAGTTACAAGTGCAGTGTATGATTTGTAGGTGCTAAAGAAGCACGCAATACACCAGGCAGAGAGAGGAGGAGTGGTGAGCACATGATGTTTTATTTCTGTACCACAGTTCCTGAGTGCTCGTGGGTGAGTGGTTGGAGAGCTGTGGCAGGGCAGCATGAGCTCTTACTCTGAGTTGGGGTCCCCAAAAGGGCTTCAGGTGTCACAGCCGCTGTCAGGGCTGCTGCGTTTCCTGGGCGTGCGCTTGATGCAGAATCCTGAAAATCCCTGAGCTACAAATGGGGAGCGTGGTGTTAACGTGGGGTAACCCTCAACCTCTGAGTGCCCAGAGGGACAGGGCTGAACACAGAGCTCCCAGGTGGGGTGGTGAGCGTGTGTGAATGCTGGGGAAGGCCCAGAAATTCTATAGCTGTGGAGAAACCTGAGAGGAAATTAATAATTCTCTCCGTGGAGCTCAGTTTGCGTAGCATGCAGTAAATAATGCATGGGCCCACGGAGCTCACAGTAAGAATAAAACAAAATATTGGGTAGCTGCTCCTCCAGTCAGGGCCATCCATCTTTTGCATGAACAACAAAAGGTCCTGTGGCAGAAGTGTGTGATCAGGTGATTTTTTCCAGTCAAACCTGCAAGAGGATTTGCACAGGGTTTTGTGGATGACTTTGTATTAATGCAACTAATACCCTTAAGAAAGCTTGATTATTTATTGATGTTAATAGTCCTTTTTTCTTAATGTCCCTTTGTGGCAGGGAAGCCCTCATAGCTGGTCAGGAATCTGTGGGCTTCTCTTCTTGGCTGCATGAATGTACTGGGGGGGTTTTGCTGCTGCTTTGCAATCAGGAGCTGCTCTGTGCGTAACTCTGCAACACCCATGTCTTTCTCTTATGTCATCACCCCAGAATTGATAAAGCAGGGATGCAAACAGAAGTTTGGGTATTCAGGCAGAGCAAAGTGCTTTTCCAGTCTAAACAGTTGTATGAATCTCTGTTGTGAAAGAAGCTCGTGACAAGCCATAGAAATTTAAGGGAAGCATGTTGAAATTAATAGATTTGCTTTTTGCTATTATAGATTGAGATTTCACTGGCATCTAACTCAAGCAGGAAGGCAAAGCTGTCACTTCTCAGGCTCTGGCTCTGTCAGGATGGTGACTTAGTTAATTGTTCAGAACTAGATGGCACTTGAAATTTTTCTTTTATGAGAGTTCAGGACAGAACAGAAGCCTGGAAGCTTAACCTGTATTTTATTGGTAGTACATATCCATGGAGCTGTGCAGGCAGCTCCTCTGTGAGGTGATCATGAAGGGCTGCCAGGACTTTTATTGTGGTTTAGATTTGCAAGGAGGCAGTTGGACTGCAATGAATTGGGATTTGAGGCTTTCTGGTTTTGTTTAAATTTGTTTGCTACGTGGTGCACTTGTACTTCTTGTTTGAATCAAAATCAGCATCATGTACACAATTAAGGTCACCCTGTGCTTTGCTCACTTCGACTGGAGTCAAAAATCTGGGTGGGGAAACCAGTGCTGTTGCAATTAAACTGAATCATTTGAATCCCATTAAAGAAAAAAAGGAGGAGAGAAAATACTGTTATTTATCAGTCAACTTGAGGGAATTCATGTCTTCTGAAAATCAGCTTCAATCCTAGTTTTTTGCTACTGTTCTCAACATTCATATTACTGTAGTGTTAAAGAGAACAAATTATAATGAGTTTCTTCAAGACTGTTTTTTTTCATGCCCTCAGGCGTCCAATCCATTTTGGTGACTGCTCTCTCCTTTTGCAAGGCATTTAGTGGCCTTTTATTCCTGCTGTGCTCCTGCAATGCCCATCTATGTTAAATGATACTCTAGGCATTGACTGTGGCACAGCAGCAGGTGTTTGTGTGCTCACAGAATGTGCCCAGTAAATCTGCAGATCAGTTCCTGTTCTGAGGATGCCAGGGTGACTGGAGTTATTTAAGAAACCTCTAAATTTTCCACTGTAACAACTCTGTTGAGAGAAGTAAAAAGAAAAGGTAAAAAATATCAGCGGTTAAAAATGTTTTAGCAGACTTTTCTTGGTCTTTGGTCTTGAAAGTTTGACTTTGATACGTGTTTGATGGAGGGAAGACAGGAGAGTGGTGGCTCGTGCCAAGCTGTTGGTGCAAGGAGCGAAGCCCTGCTGAAGGGGATCTCCTCGTGTTGCTGGGCTGCCAGCAGCTCATGGACTTTGTTTTTCTCCTCCTTGGGCTCATCCCAACCAGCCACAAGTGCATCACCTCAGGCCCGCCAGAGGCTGCTGCCTGTTAGAGAATTCTGTTGAGAATGCACACCAGGGATCCCGAAATCTCTAAAAAATCCAGCAGGACCATGGCAGTGATTGTCCTGGTGTGCTGGGCACTGGTGAGACCCCACCTTGAATCCTGGGGGGACAGCTCTGGGTCCTGCAGGAGAGACCTTGAGGGGCTGGAGAGTGTCTGGGGGAAGGGGCTGGAGCACCAGGAGCAACTGAGGGAGCTGGGAAAGGGGCTCAGCCTGGAGAAAAGGAGGCTCAGGGGGAACCTTGTGGCTCTGCACAAGTCCCTGACAGGAGGGGGCAGCCGGGGGGGTCGGGCTCTGCTCCCAGGGAACAGGGACAGGAGGAGAGGGAACGGCCCCAAGCTGTGCCAGGGGAAGTTTAGATTGGAGATTAAGGACAATTTTTTCATGGAAAGGGTTGTTAAACACTGGCACAGCTGCCCAGGGCAGTGGTGGAGTTACTGTCCCTGGAGGAACCTAAAAAGGTGTATGGATGTGGCACCATCCATGCCACGTAACCCATCCATGTCATGGGTTAAAGGTGGCTTGGTCAGTGCTGGATTAAGAGTCTGATTCGATGATTTTAGAGGTATTTTCCAGCCTAAACAATTCCATGACTCAATGTTGTGGAAGAAGCCTGTGGCAAAAAGTTGCAAAAATTTGGGAGAAGCATGGTGGGGTTAAGAAATTTGGTTTTTGCTGTCATGGAGAGAGATTCTACTGGCATCTAATTCATGCAGGAAGACAGGGCTGCCATGTCTTAGCCTGTCTGTCAGAATGGGAACTTGGTTAATTGTTCAGAAATAGATGGGACTTGGAATTTTTCTTTTATGGGAACTCAGTACAAAAGAAAAGCCTGGAAACTTAAACTGCAGTTTCCTGGCAGTGCATGTCTATAGGACATAATAATAAAATAGTACAAAGTAATGGAAGCAGGAACTGCATCTCCAAGCTAAATATTTATGTATGAATTGACCTTGGCTCTTTCTACTCCCTTCCTTGCCCTTTAATATTTTAAAGAGGAAGTAAATACCAATGAAAAATTATTTGTTGTATTGAATACTGTTCCCCTGGATACCTCTCATCAGATGATAACTTTGATTCTAAAGATATTAGGGAGGAGGAAAATGTTTATGTTGCTGTTTTACAGAATGGCAAATCAAGTACAAGAACATTATCTGTAATATATGTGTAATTGCACAAGGAAATGATTTAAAGAAAATGTATTTAAAGATGAACATGAATCAAGGTTCCCCTCCCCCAGCCCCTGATGATGCTTCACTGTTAATTAATTCTTTCAGAATTAAGGATATTGCAGCTCTCTGTCTGCTCCTGGTTCTCCAGGAAAATCAAAGTACTCTGACTCACCACGCTTGTATTTGGTAATCTCACAGGTGAGGATGAAATCTTGCACTTTTTAGGTGACTTTAGCTCTCCCTGGTGACAAAGCACCCTGTTGAGTGTGGCACTGAAATCACACAGTTTGTGAGACAGGTCTGCTCCCTTCACAGCACTTTTCACACTCACAGGAGCTTCTGCCTTGTGGGATGCTCCAGCAGGGAGCAGGTGAATCGTTGGTTCTGTGCTCAGATCAGGGATTTGGAGGCTCAGGTTCCCTGTTCCAAACTCTATCCCCATCTTGTTTTATAATCTTGGGCAAATTAATTTTTTCCCTGTCTCACGAAAGTCTACTGTAAGTAGCATCCTTGTTTCTCTTCTGTCTCTCAGGAGTTTGGGGGTGCTTAATGAGCACTTGTGAAATATTTGAGTATCTCCTGATGAAAGGTGACGTGAGGGCAGCGTGTTTTCAGGTTGGCTCCTATTTCTCAATAGTATCAAATGATAACTTCTCGAGAGGGTTTGTTGAGATCTTGGCTGTCATCCATGAACGTGTGTTGAATAAAATCAGTGGAGCTACTTCTTTTTCACCTTCTGAAAATCTCATGAGCTCTGAGTGGTGCCAGCTCTTTTTTGTAGGAAGCAGTCATAGAATTCACGGAATGGTTTGGGTTGGAAGGGACCTTAAAGACCTCGTTCCACCCCCTGCCATGGCAGGGACACCTTCCACTAGCCCAGGCTGCTCCAAGCCCCGTCCAACCTGGCCTTGGACACTTCCAGGGATCCAGGGGCAGCCATAGCTTCTCTGGGCAATCTCCTTTGTTCCTTCCCATAGACACGGATAAGATCCACATGAACTTTCCTGAGGCTGAGCTTTCCCAGCCTCTCTTTGTGTGTCAGGTGATCCAATCCCTTCATTAATTTTGCCTTTTGCTGGGTTTGTACCAGGACATCCATGTCCATCGTGTCGTACCTGTGTCTGTGTGTCTGTTTTAATCCTCTCTGCACAGATCAGCCCTAACACAAAACCTGTTTGTACTCTCACGTTTTCCTGTGTGTGTATTTCACACATATGTATATTTCAGGATTTAGATGGAGGTAGCTGATGCACGGGGCAGGATTTCCCAGGTGATTCTTGCTTGATTAAATTTCAGTGTGTGCTTCCTCAAATATTTGGCTTTGCTGAATAAATCGGTGTATTATGTTCATCCTGATTTACTGTCTCAGCGCTGTCCACTCGGTACAGAAAGGTAATAATCAGTGTGTCAGTAGCTGTTATATTTTCATTTAAGGGAAAACATACTAATTCTTTTGTTGAGATGGAGAGATTTATTTTTGTGTGGAACACTGACTTGTCTAGAATGGTTTTTGCTAGAAGCTGAGGCTTTTTTTTTTTTTTTAAGGCTTCTCGCACAATTTATTTGGCTCTTTTGGAGAGCTGAAAATGCTTCTAGTACTTGGCCTCATTAAAGTGTGGAGGTATCCCTGCTGTCCTGGAGGCTTGGACACTAGGACTAAGCTTAGCTTAGAAGCAAGCTTAAAGTGTGTTTTAAATTTTGTAAATTGAAAAAAAACCAAGTCAGTTTTGTCTCCTTTGCTGTGTTGAATGGGTTGGGGCTGTTTGTGGTGTCACTCACTAAACACATTTATAGGGAGTGGTGCTACCAAGTGTAGTGCTGCATATTTGACACCTCCAAAATCCTTTTTCTGCCAGCACTCTTTGAAACTTATTTTTGCATTTGATCACATCTTAATATAGCATAGCAGTCTTTGTAGGAGAGAGGTTTTTTTTTTGGTTTGTTTTTTTTTTTTTTTTTCATTGATGGAGCTGAACTAGAGAGAACTCTCAGTGGAGGCAGATTGCTGCTGTGGGCAAGGGCTGTCTGCCCAAACCATCCTGATCAGTCTGGGCTATGATGGTTTGCTCCTGTGGCTCCATGTGTGGCTCCACTGGCACCTCTAGTTCCCATTGCAGGTTTGACAGTGCTGCTGTCTGCTTGGACCAATCTTGTTAAATTTAATGATTTTTGAAATATTACTCTGCCTGCCTGCACTGGTGTGTGAACTGCAAGCACTGCAAGTATTTCTGGAAGCAGGTTTAAGAGTATTTTAAATGTGTGCTTTAAACAGGGTAAGAGAGAGCTCCTGCGCTCTGAACTCCCCCTGCTTTAGTGAGGAAAGGTGTGGGCATTTATCTGGACTTGTGCATGTCCGTGAGCTCAGCAGCGTGGTTGGTGCCGTTCTCAGCTTGCCTGAGTCTGAAGGAACTCCTGGTTTGGAATGAGTCTTTCCTGGCTGAGCCGATTGCTGAGGCTGTGCAGGCTCCCCTGGCTGCAGAGAGAGGCTTTGGGTCGTGTTGGAGGGCTAGCAGGGGAACAGCCTCACTCGTGTCTGCAGCTGAGCTCGGGCACTGTGCAAGTGGGGGTAAAAATAGGTCATTCACTTCTTTTCCAGCAGGCTTGGGAAAAGAGGAAGAAAATGTCAGTTTTCACTGTGTTCTTGCAGTGTTGCTTACTTTTTTGGGGAAACTTTCAGGTTTTATATTACAGGATGTAGGAATTGAAGTGGAGTATTTTACTGATGAGTAAAATCAGAATCAATACTAAAACACTTGCTGAGGACCTATCTTTAGCAGAAAGCTTGGAAACCCTTTGCTTCAATTCAGACCAAAACATTACTTTGGAATGAACAATTAAAATCTATTGATTTTTAACTTGGAGGTATTAAAGTAAGGAAGTTTAGTGTCAGCTGCTAAATTGCTTTCTCTTAGCAGTGTTTTGTCATACAGATAAAGCCTTGCATGTAGAGCTGACTGCTCTTTCCTTTCCCCCGGCACCTTCCTCCAAATCTTTCCACGTCTGTGCTGAGCTGTGGACAAGCACAGGCTGAAAATTGTCAGAATTACCAATGGGTGAAGGAATGTTTCTGAAATGGGTAGCAAGAGAAGTGCTTTAGTGAAACCTCTGCAGGCTTTGGGAACCAGGTGAACTTTGGCTGGAGGTTTTGTCATGTTTCTCTGCTCCGTGTGCACCCCATCCCTGCCCTGTGTATTTGGTACGGGGGGGAAAAATTCACTAAGTTGTGAATTTTCTCCCAAATCAGAGGTTGGGTCAAATGATGCTCTTGGGGTTTTTCTTTGAGTTAAAGGATATCAATCTGCACAAAATCTTTCCATACAAGCCGGTGATTCTGGGCAAAGCTGGGAATAACCCCATTGCTCCCACAAAGCTATGTGGCAAATATTTTACCACCTCAAAATAAGAAACTGTATGAACAATTTTGGTTCTTGGGGTTGATTTTATCTGCCCCCTCCCCCCATTTTTTTAGGGTTTAAAAATTAGTGTAGCTGCCTGTAATTCAAACAGTGTGCTCTGCATTCTTGTATTTGACTGAATGCTGCAGATTTTTCTCGTCTTCATTTTACAACCCTAAATGTTCAAGAATGGGTACATACACTGGTGCACAGTCAAACACAGAAGAGGTGACAGGCTTCTGGGGGGGCTTGAAGAGAGTTCTGTTAATTCTAATGGAGCTGGAAAGTTGATTAGTAATCTCATAAGTAAATGCTGTGATTTTGTTAGAATTTCTCTGCTATTAATTATTAAAGGTAAGTTACACAGCTTAAGAGAAAAAGTTTGTGGAAAGATTGTGATTTGCATATATGGGCCAAAGTCTTTTCAGGTGTGGTGATTTCCAGTATAGCAGGAAGGATGCTTAAGAAAAGGCTTGGGGAGGAGATGAATTTTTAGATTTGAGAAGAAGAAATCTGGTTTTCTGATGCATCTGGCTTTCATTGTTGCTGCTCATAGATAAAACGTAAGCAGCTGAATTTGGCCTGTGACTTCAGCTGTACAGAGGAGACATTAAAGCATTCTTTGAATTTATATAAAGGCTTGTGCATTAACGACTCAGCAGCTGTGCTCAAGGATCTGCTTCACAGCCCACATGTGGAAAAGTTTCCTGGTCACTCGTTGGAGCTGACCCACAGCCTTCTCCTCCCTCCAGCTTTGTTGGGCCAGATGAGTCTGAGCGTTTTTAAGCGATCTTTATTCTCGTGAGCGTGGTATCTCTGTTTGCAGACCTCTGACAGGATTATTACCCACATTTCAGCTGGCAGATGGTTCCCTTCAAGGAGGGGAAGGGGCTCAGTTCAAGTCCCAGCAGGGACAGGGACCTTGCTCTGCTTTGATTGAGGATCCTCGTGCTCTGTCAATATTTGGTGGTTCTACTTCTCATCTGTTGGGATATTGCCCTTCTCAGGAAAGCAAACATTTGCTCTTCCCTCGTTTCAATATTGGGCTATGAGAGAAAGGTGGTGATTACTGCTTCGTACCAAGGGGCTAAAAGGCATCTGAGAGCTACTGGTTTGTTTTTCTTAAATGCCAACTTGTTTTTCTGCTTGGATTGCTGAAAATAGTGTGTGTGTAGCTGTTCTGTAACATGTGCAGATGGAGGCCCTGACTAACTGTGAGGTTTGGGGAGTATCTTGGCCCTGAATTAGGAGGATTAATCACATGTAGGAAGTTATTCCTGTAGTTTCACTTTTGCCGAACGTAAAGCTTCTCTGGCACACGCAGTATCACATTTGGGCTGATGTCCAGAAATAAAAAATGGCCAATAACGATTGCCAGTTACTCTGGCAAGGAACCAATTATCCCATTCTGTTTCCATCCCCCTGTGCACATGTCAATAAATAATCACTCACCCGTGATCCCAATCAGCTCTCTCTGATTAAACATATGTGTGCTGAAAGCTTCAAAACTCTTAAGTGGTAGCAAATATCAAAATGCCTTTACTCATTTGGATTTCTTTCCATCTGTTAAAATACCTATTGAGGCCTTAAACTGTTTGATTGCACTTAAGAGTTGTCTATGGAAAATCAGTTACACATTGCATGGACTGATCCATATTGACACTGAAATACCCGTGCACTGTATGAACTGTGAAATAGCACTGGGAAAGTGTCTCAGTACTGAATAACGGGATGCTGTGCTGCAATAATGGGATTTCTGTCCATTTTAGAGCTGCTCAACTTTGAAAGTTGTACAGAGTGACTTTGTAGTTGTCCTTGTTTGTGAGAAGATTTATAATAATCTCTTCTGCATGCCAGTTTTGCAGACTTTCAGATAAATCCAAGATTAAAAGAATTATTTTATAAACAGTCAATAGATACGGTAATGGATGTTGATAGAGATGATTTTTGAGGTTGGAGTGGTTTTAGTGGTAATTGTGTGGACAGCATGCTCCCAGGACTGTCTGTGCATTCCCCAGCTTACAATCATGCTCCAAAATAATGCTGACTTTATCACTTTGGTCCATATCACCTGCAGCAGGCAGCATCAGATCTGGAAAAGAGAGCAGCTGCGGCTGCATGACTTCCAAACAAAAGTGGTATTTCTGTTTTTCCATGTGCATGCCCTGTACTGCAGGAAAATACAGGGAAAGCTGTGGTGACACCAGTGTGGGTGTTTGGAGGGAGCCCTTGTCTTTGTTCACCACTGCTGTACATGTTAGGACATCAAACGCTGTGCCACACAGCTTTAATTTTGATGACAAGTTTTCCTTGGAGTGCTCAAGAGCAGATGTCCCTTCAGCTTGGGAGTTAACACGTGGATGTTGGGAGAGCTGCTGGAGTATGAGGCTGAGGCTCTGTAGGCTGAGCCTGAAGTTTGCCAGGAGCACAGTTTAATGTTAAATGTAAATGCAGGGCTGCAGATGGCATCCTCCGGTTTCAGGCATACGAATTCAAGCTGCTGCTGAGCTGGGTTTGAATTATCTTGCACCGTGGAAAAGCTGAAGCTGCATGAATTGGACCTTGGGTTTGTCTTTGTTCGGAGGGGAACAGATTGCTCATTTTATGACTGACAGCATTTTGCACTGAAAAAACCCCAAGTTCTCACAAAGTTCCAGGTGCAAGGTGCTTGGGCTGTGACAGATTTTTCCTGTCTTATTGCTTTGTTTACCTGATTCCAGCCATGTTGTATTCCATGCATCAGTAATCATTTAATTTGTAATGATCCTGCACTTCCATGAACTTTGTGCTCAAACCAACAAAATTTGTCTCCTTTTTGAAAGAAACTTCAGCTTTCTAGTGATTCTCTCAGAGAAAAAAAAAAAAGGACATAAATAGTAGCATTCTACCTATTTGCATTTAGTTGTTTCTGTTGGATGTGTTGGTTTTTTCAGTCCTTGCTCCAAATTGTTGCTGGGTAGCATTAGCAGCTGTTCCTCCTGGCATATGCTGTTTAGTATGGTATGACACCATCAATTTAGTACTTTTACTGGGATAAATAAAAATGTTAAATGTGAGAGTTATGATATCCTGACTTGATGCTGTCTTAAGTTTGGTAAAATTCTCGCCTGTGCTGTACAAAACCTTAGCTGTTGATGTTTATTTTGCTCTTTTTTGTGCTCATATATAATTGAGATATAAATCATATATTCCTATCAGTCAATTATTTGAGATTCTATGGTTTAAAAATGGGAAGAAGGGGGGAAGATAAGGCTCCTGTAGCAGACTTTCTAGCCTAAACCCCTTGGATCTATGTTGTGCTGCTATTGAGAGATCATTTCCTACAGTCTATAGCTGTGTTTAGACCCTGGCCTCAATGTTAAGGTAGTTCAGCTCTTAAGATCAGCCTACTTGACTTCAGTAGGAGTGAGCTTGATTATGTAAGTTCTATGCAAAGTGAGTAATATTTATCAAATGTGTTATTGAAGGATCACCCTTCTCTATGTGTGGTGCTTCCCCTGATGTCCTCTTTTGGGGGCTTCCCGATTTCTCCCTCTTTCAATTCATCTGGAGTGCCTGCCCGTGGTAGAACTGGATGTTATTTAGGAATAGCCTGGCTGTTTGCAGATGCTCTCTCCAGCGTGGTCCAATCAGTAGCTCTGACTGAGCTGCAGGACCTTTTGAACATATATATTCTGTATGGCACAGCCCAGGCCAGGACACACTTGCTCACTCCTCTGTGAAGCTGCAGAACATCATCTCAAACCTTGCCCTGCTGTGCTGCTAGAGCTGTGGAAGGGACCTGGATCCCTAGGAAGGAACCCCACTCTCAGCACCTCTGTGCACTCAAGGCACAGCTGAATTCCACCAAGGAAGAAAGAATGCATTTAAATTATATATTCTTGTAAAGAATAATCCATTTTCAATGCCTGGAGTCTGAGAACTGGTGTTCAAGTCAGATTTCATCACAGGGCACAGTTGTTTCCCCTCTGGTACAAGGGATGTGTAAGGGCACAAATGTCAGGTGACAAGTGTTGATTCCTTAATACACCAAAAACCTACCTAGTCACTGTATTGTTTCTATAGTAAAAACCTTCCACACAACAGAACTTGAGAAAAATAATTTGTGGAAGCAGCTTTCTTTTATTGGAAGAAGCTAGAAGGGGGAGCTAGATTTGTGGTGTCGTTGTTTAACTCCCTGAAAGTAGCTTAGGAGTTCAGCTGGAGTTATTTTCAAGTCAAGGTTAAACAAGATGTGTAAATGGTTCTTAGAGCCCCCTCTGTGTGAGTTTCATAAAAGCATAAAGCATTTTCATGTGTTGTCATTTGGCTCCTGAATTTTGCAAAGCGGCTCCTCTTTTGGGCTGCAGCGTTTGGGAGAGAGTTCCCCGGCCATCCTGCGGGACGGACAAATTGCTGCAGTTGACAAGATGTCCCCAGTCTAAACAGGCAGATGGCACAGTAAAAATGATTTGTGAGAGAATGTGTGTGTCCAGAGGGTAATGTACAAAATAGTCAAGAAGTTTAACTTTTATTACTTTGGGGCAAGTTAGTGGCAGATGTCACTGCACTGAGCGCGGCAAATTGCATGAAGTGAATGTGCTCTGTGCCAGAGGAAACTTGATGGGGCTGCAGATGACGTGATCAATAGAAAAAGAAATATGAACAGATCAATAAATTCAGATAGCTCTTCTAATTCAGAGAGAGGCACAGCATTGATTTGTAAAATAAGAGTATGGATGCAGCAGTTAAAGCACCCTGTGTGTACGTGTACCAGATAATCAAATCACGTGCAATGCCCTCAGCCTCAATCAAAGGCAGAGAGTAAATCATCAAATGTGTGTCCCCTCCGAAGCATGAGGCTGCAGAGCATGTAAATGAACAAACTGCCTCTGAGACAGGGAAAACTACACCCACAGAGGATGTTCATCAATCAGGAAGATGAACAGTCCTTGCTCCACGTTGTGCAGTTGTCCTGCACGATGCCAGGAGTGAATTAGATGTGTCTAGAGGATCACACAACACAAAAATCAGCATTTGCTATTGTGGATGTCTCCAAATCTCTCACTTGCAAATGCAAGCAGCTGTTTTGGGAATTATTTAATATATAAAATCAGGAATATTTGTTTTTCTTTCCTGAAGGATCCTGTGTCTTGCCAACATAGATGTGCAAAGAAAAGTCTTGGCTTTAACTGGGACTCATTGATGTGCCAGAATTTTTAAATTTATTTTATTCTTCGACTTCTGTTTATGGCTGAAGTGGTGTGTCCTTTCCCAGCCTCAGTTTCCTAAGTGGGTACCTGTTTTTTAGGGACAGCTGTTGCACATGCATCCCCTGTTAGGGGAGTGTATGAAGTGGGGAAATCCAACAAGGTTGCAGAAACCGGTTCAGTCCAAACCTGGGGTGAACAGCAGAAAGGTCCTCACCTGCATGAGAAAATGTTATAATTGAATAAAAGTTACCATTAGAAGGATTATACTGTTAAAAGTCCCCCTGTGTTTTGTGCCACTTTTTTCACTGCCCCTTCCACACATGCTTTTACCACTGACTTTTCCTGTTGCTGTGTTTGTAGATGAGCATATCAGTTCCAACATGTGCTAAGTTCCATTACTCCAGGTTTGGATATGAGTTAAGCTGAATTAGGTGGGGTTTGTGTGTGCTATGGGTATGTGCAAAGGTGAGTTATGAACTGCCTTTATAAACTTCCTGCTCTGAACACCTGATTGTAATTGGGTATCTGAGGTCCGTGTGACACAGAATTGCTCAGAATTTAATATTGCAACTTTTCTGGCAGTTCTCATTTCAGGTAGGCAGTGGCAATTAATAATTAAGAACTATACATGAAGCTGTGGTCTTTAATATTATTAAAGTTTCTTTCATTTGTGATTTTTTTAAAGTGGGGGGTTATCTTCTCAAGTGCTCCTCCGTGTGTTGAGCTGTGTTCCTCACTCGCCTTAGGGAAAATTTATAACACTAGTGAGAATGAAAAGCTGCAGCTTTCTGGGTGTTCAATGCCTTTGCTGCAGTGGTGGAGGGAATAACTGTCCTTGAAAGGGCAGATTTTGCAAAATTCTTTATTTTCTGTCAGAAAAGCTGCAAGGTGAGTGACTGTGGTGGGTGTTTGTGCTGTACAGGTGTGGGTTCTGTCTGTGTACTGGGAGGGGAAACCCTTGAGACACTGAGATCATATGGACACAGAGCTTTTCTTGCCCAGCCGTGTGGGACCAGCCCGTGTTTAGGCTCCAAGGTCACACGATGTAAGCGCTGTTGTTGCGGTTGTAACTTCACGGAACAGAACAAGCCAAGCCCCACATGGGGCTGCCGAGTTGGGCTCCGTTGTGCAGACAGGGATGACTTCCTGACCCTTTGCAAAGGTGGTAAGCACTCTGTTCCTGCAGTCTTTGCAGAACAAACACCCGTGTGAAACCCCTGTGAGACTTCCCTGAGCAGAAACTACTTGAGGGGTTGCAACCTTCTGTGCTTATGCTGGGATTGGGAAAGCCTAAAACAAAATAATCCTTCCAGAACAGCTTCTAAATATGCAGCCTTGGTTATTCAGCCTTCCTGTGCATCTAAATGATGTGTTGTCAGAGATGATGTTGTAGAGAGATGCTGGAGTATTATAAAAATGTTATAGAGTTAAAATGTGAGCATGATCCAGCCCAAGCCATTCTATAAATATCTTATTATGAAAAGCTCAGAGATGTTTCTCTTAGCAAATTTAAAATAATCATTAGAATCCTTCAGCAGATTGCTGTTAATTGGATTGAGAATTAAACAGCTTTGTATGAGTGCAAAGTTAATTAATAGCTCATTACTTTTTAATAAGGCAAATTCATTTGGAAATAAAAGAGATGCCATGGAGTTTACCACAGATTTGAGATGAGATTGGGAGTATCAGCCATTCTTTGTGGGAGAAAAGATTTATAATTAAGTTGCCAAGGTTGGCTGGTGATGAGGGAGATGGAGAAGAGCAGAACTGATTTTTGACTTCTCTAAGAGCTGGAGCCCTTGAGGTCCCCTGGGATGCCCTGTGCTGTGGGGGAGCACCAGGCATGGCCTCCTGACCCTGCACCTCTGGGAAGCTCTGGAGAAGGGAGGCACTGTGGAGCAACAATGGGGATCTAAGGTGCCCCAGAGCATTGTGTAGTTAAGTTAAATGTCTGGGGAAAAAAAATTATATTCAAAAGTGCCTTCTACATAACAAAATGTTTGTGGCTTTTTTCCTTCCCTTGACAAGTATTTACCTCTCCCAGTCTCTTCCCTAGAACCAGAACCAGCTCCTGACTTTCCCTATTGCTCCCTCCTTTCTCACGTCCCACATCCTCCGCCTGCTTCCATCTGCACACTGACTCTTACTTCCCTCACTTTTCCACGTGTGTGAAACGCTCCAGAGACCTCTCACGTCTCAGATGTGCTGCTTTATCTCTGCACCAGCAAACTGGGGGGGATTAAGGAGCTGCACCTTCTCTTTGTCTCTGGCTCCTCGTGTGCCTGCCTTGTCAGCTGTACCGAGGGAATGTTTGGTGCCAGGGATCCCAAAGCAGGACTGGAAAACCAAAACTGCTGAATATTGGAGAGGGAGAGGATGTCTTCCCCACGAAGGAAATGTGGGAATGGTCCCTGCCCTGGGCTGATGCAGCAGCTGGTGAACTGAGCAGGTGCCACCTCATGCCAAGGGAAATGCCCTGGGGAAGTTTGAAGTAACTTTACACACACTTCCCCTTTCTGGTATTAAAGAAGTTTTTATGGAAGGGATCCTGTTAATATATCAAGGGCTGTTACTTCAGTCAACATGGATTTATGGATGAATTGCATCAGTTTAATTCTTTATTAATTGATTTCTATATCAGCTATTCAATTATTTTACCTGGGGTTGATGCCAAGCTGACAACTCTGTAGTTGCTCAGGTCATTTAATTTTTCCTTTAAAACACATAAATAAACAGCAAATAAAAATCCTCCATTGCACATCTCCTTTAGGGTAAGTCACAGCATTTGGTTTTTACTCAGTACCTAGCAGTAAATCACATAACTTCATTATTTCTCTTCCTCTGCAAACACACCACAGATTTTGGATTTCTAGAACTGTGTTTCTCCCCCGTTTCCCCACTTGCAGAGGCAGTAGGGATCTTCCCATTCAGTGGATGAATTTAAAAGTCTCACTTTTCTGTATGCAGAATCCAGAACTCTGTTTTGTCACCTTCCTCTTTATTTTCTTGTTTGGCTGCAGTTAGCAAAGTGTCTTCCAGTCACATTGAAATAAGATGACACTTTGTACCACTTATTTAAACTAGCTTGGTTTTGAAAATCAATTTTTTTTTCCCTTTCCCCTGTGAAGTCAGGATGCAGTCACCATCTGCTCCCCTCCCTTCCACCTTTTTTTCCTCCCCTATAAAACACAACGGTAAAACTTGGCCAGGTGAGAGTCTGTTATGGTGGCTGTAAAGAAACCTTTGTTTCCTGATACTTTTGAGGGAAGGAGATGCCCTGTGTGTCACTGTGCCATGGCCAGTCCTGCAGGCTCCTGAGCCAGAGCAGCCCCTTGATCAACAAGGTGCTTGGACAAGCAAGGACTAGAAATGAATCAAGAGCAGAAACTGATCAGTTTTGTGGCTTCTTCTACTATGATTTTTGGGATGAGGTGGGAGATTTGATCTAGATTAAAAAAACCCCAAAGAGTTCCAAGTCTGGGGTGGCCTCACATGGAACTTTTAGGGAGTGTTACAGCTCCTGATAAAAGCTGAGCATTAACAGGAGCTATTTTTAGAGTAAGAACAAGGAAAGTAATTTAAATATTAAGAAACAATTTTGTTCCGGAATGAAAGAAAGCTTCTCTAGAATCCCCCTCTGAGCTGGTGTGTCAGGTAAGGAGTTCTGCCCACTGGGAAATACCTGACTGGGCGTTTCTGGCTGCATCCTTTCCTTCAAATCCTCGGCACTTGCTGTGCCAAGGGATGTCCCTTGCAGATGGGCCCATCTGTGCACTGACCCCAGAGGTCTCCAGCCATCAGTGATTCGTCATTTGAAACCTCTGCTTAAAAAAAAGCCAGAAAATACTCAGACACATGGTCATCCCATCCCTCAGTTGGTCTGTTACTAATGATTTGAGGAGAGTTGTTGAAATCACTGGGTTAGAAACGTAGCTGAGGATTTCCAGTATTACCTGGAGAGAAGGGGGGGGAATACCCCAACCCCCCTCTAGGCTTATTTAGGAATAATTAGGTCAGAACAAATGCCTGAAACACCCAGCTGATTTTTCAGCTGTTTCTAGGCTACATTCTCAGCTGTATCCAGACTTACTTCCAGGACAGAGCACCCTAGGAGTGTTCCTAGGAGCTCTCTAAACTGACGTGGAGTGTACAGGTGAAGTGATGGTCGCTGTGTTGATCAAGCATCCAAGGCCGGGTTGGATGGGGTTTGGAGCAACCTGGGATAGCGGAAGGTGTGTGGAACTAAATCATCTTTAAGTTCCCTTGCAGCACATTCTGTGATTCTATGATCCAATCCAAAAGTTTGTGTCACCAAATGCTTTGAGTGGAGAGGTTCTCCTGTTGAACCTGCATCCTTGTTGGCAGCCAATCGACTTGACCTAGATGGCAGCAGGATTGGGGGTTTTGCCTTTAGTACTGGAATTTCACCAGTCTGCGCAGGGTAAATCCGTGTGCCTTTTCCATTAGCACTCCCAGCATTTATCACTGCCCCCTTTACAGCCAGGAGAGCAGCACTGAATCCTGAGGTGATAATCCACAGCTCTGTAATTGCCACGCAAGGCAGTCACTTCTTTCTTCACCTATTAACACGTTGTTGTGCTCCATAGGTGGGGAGAGATGACAGCTCAAAGACTGAGGATGCACCTTTGGGTGTGATGGTCTAATTAGAGCAGGAAGGAATCGAGGAGCTGCACCTTGGGATTAAAGAAGCCACCACGACCCTGATGAGTGCTGCAGGCACCGAGAAGGTGCTTAATGCAGCTTTTACCATTTAATCGAGGAAAAGACATTGTCTGGGCATCAGTATCACTTGTGGGCTCTGAGGCATCAGAAACCTGGGCTTTCTCTAAGCATTTTTTAAAATTCAAGATATTTTTGAAGTAAGATGAACTGATGCTTTTAATTCAGATGTTGTGTCACCAAGCTTTAGTGAAGGAGTGGGTTTAAAAGGGCCTGAAATAATGTGTTTATTCTTGTGATAGGGTGAGAAAAATGTCTGTGTCTTCAGGTGTAAGAAGGCCTTTAAAGACCCAGAAGTTTGTTTAATGTAAGAAAACTATTAAATAAAAGTCCATGAAAACTATTCATGTCTGAAGCTGTTTGTTATCAATTATTTCTGACTTTTCAGAGAGAAAAAGCCTTTTTTGTGTGTGATCATCAGGAGCAGTGAAAAAAAGACATTCAGGTGTGAAGCCGGCTGGGCATTCTTTGGCAGAACAGCCTTTGATTAAAAATTTGGGCTGCCATCCAAATAATCTCTTGGTTTAGAGGTCAACAAGATTTTCCCTTGGTGATGTGTTTAAAAACCTGGTGAAAACCCCAATTAATGTAAATAAGTTGCTTTCTCTCTTTATGTGCAGAGTATCTCGTATTTGCTGTAGGATTGGGTTTTGCCTGGCCTTTTTGAACATGTTTATTTTCTTTTGCGGATTTGTGATAAACGTTAAAGTAATGATAAATTTGGCTCATCTTTGTGTTTTGCAACCGCCTCACTGCAATTCTTACTGATGGTAGTAGGAACTTAATCCATGTAAACTCTCTGAAGAACTCAAATTGTAACTGTTATTGTAAACTAAACCATTGATCACCCTACAAGCAAATGAATAGGAATTGAAATAGCTGATGGTTCTGACAAGGAGGAAGAGAAGAGTTGTTTGGATTTTATTTTTTTTGAAGTTTCTGTAATTTTTGTTACATTTTTAAGACATGCACCAACCACGAGTTGTGCATGTAAAATGTATTTTGCGTTGGTGTGCAGATAACAACGCTGTCTTTATCAACTTCATTTTTGGAAAATGAAACCGTCCTGAAATGTTTTTCAACAGGAATCAGTGACAAATTTGCAATATGTCTCTCTGCCCAAAGCAAGTGTCTTCTGAGGTGATGAATAGCTGGGAAGATGAAATTTGTACCTTCTGCAGACTGTTTTCTGCCACTTACCTCCAGATGTGTATAAATCTTCCAATATTTTCCCCTCCAGCCTTGCTGTGAGATGTCTCAGGTTTTTTATCTGGCATTTTCATTGTGCTCCAGGAATGCTGGAGAACAATTGTATTTTATCCTGGTGAATGCAGCCAGGAGATGGGCTTGAGCACTGGTTCCTCCATGGGTCAGCCTTGTCTGCTGTGCATTTCTGGTCTTTTCCATAAAATGCCAGCTTTCAATCCCTTAAATCTGTATTACGGAATATCTGCTTTCATGGATCCCCAGGTCACAAACTTCTATTGTACGTGGTCAGCCCTAAAGTGAAATGGCAACTCCAGTTGCAAGACCCAGTCCTCCCTAGGAGATGCAGGTGCTGTTGGATGTCAGTTTGGCTTGTCCATAATTTTGGTGGGTTTTGTGTTAAGGTGCCCACCACGGGCTTCATTTCCACAACGTTTTTTATTTTGCAGCTTAAAAAGGTAAAGAGCAATCACTAGTGATGAGTAATATTCATGGTTTGAAGTTGGCACTTGAGATGAATCAGATAATACGAGTTTAAAGCTCTTGTTAGAGGGTAAAAGAGGCTTACCTGTGCTATAGGATGGTCAGAGGGAGCCCAAATCTGGCTATAAACTGTTGTCTTCCTGTTAGAGCTGAGCAAGTGGCCACTAACACCTCGTGACTGGCACCCAGCTGACAGATGCTCCCAAATCCCAGTCTGCTTCCAGGGCTGGGCCACAAGGTGATGTGTAGGACAAGGCTGCAGGATGGGTGAGAGGCAGGGAGGTAAATGAAGGCTTCAGGTCTGTTCTTGCCTTCCCATCAAGCCTCCTTTCCAAAAGAGGGAAATAAGATGAATGCTGCTTTCAAGGAGAATGATGGTCCTGGGGAAGAGATGTTTTGCCTCAAGGAAATACATTTGAATAGGTGCTGGCTTAAGCAAGTGAATAATTTATTTTGAGAATAAGGCATAATTTTGTGTGTTTCAAGTGTATAATTTTAGTCTTATTGGCTTGAATAGCCATAAACTTTTTTTTTTTACAGAATTAAAGACAACATTAGGGGTTTGTCTGCTGGGTAATGCAGTGATAGTTGTCAAAAGGTTTAATTGATTTCTACCCTATATTAATTAGCTAATACTGTTTTCTCACATGGGCATTTAAAGAAGGAAGCACAATATAGGTACCCATATGAAGTGTAAGGCTTCAGTTCCTGATTTAACCATCTGGGCCAGCCAATTACTTTTTCTGAGACGCTTCTGTGTCAAACACTTGTGCTTGTGTGAAGTCCTGGTGTGTGAGTTTCAGTTCTGTCTTTTTAAGGATGTGTATTTGAATAAAAGAATGGTTTTCTTCTGTCTTTTGCTAGTGTGTTTTGGAGAGGCAGAATGCAAATCCCTTGAAAGCTGCACGCAAAGAGCAATGGAATCCCCCAACTAATCTGATTCAAAACCACTGTTTCTTGGGATCAGTTTTCCTGAGATGCCTTGGGATTTGGGGTGAGGCATGGTTTGTGCTTGTGGTTAGTTTTTGTAGGGACAGGGAGTTAAGTCTCAAGTTGAACACTTTGTGAATTAATTTTGAACAAATAAGTGTTTTCTGTGA
Source organism: Gymnorhina tibicen (assembly GCA_013399875.1). Lineage (NCBI taxonomy): Eukaryota > Metazoa > Chordata > Aves > Passeriformes > Artamidae > Gymnorhina > Gymnorhina tibicen. The sequence continues at coordinate 686,011 of VXAZ01003885.1, forward strand.
TGCCTGTAACTGCTGCAGGTGCATTTGAACCCAGTAGGAATACATAGACAGATTTTGGGCTATAAATTCCAGATACAAATGAATTTTACCTGTGTGCTGGCAGAGCTGCTCCTCTGCTGTGCAGGGCTTCTCCCACTTCATTTTTGGAATGCTGAACCATGCAGCAGCAGCTGGGATACAGGGATGCTTCAGAAGCAGCTGTCATTTCTTTTTTTTTTTTTTCATTTTGCTGGGTAGGGCAGATAATTGGTGATTCACAGGTCAGAAATGTTGCCCTCAGATTTTAAAACAGAAAGATCAGGAGTCAAGGGGCTTATTAAATTTTGCACTGGGATTGAGTAGAGATGCTTCACAAGAAACTTGCATAACTAAGCAGTTGGTTTTATAAACCAAGGGTTTGGATTCAAAACGTGCAAGGACAAACAGGGGACACTGTCCAAATTGCGAAGGAACGCCGGCCCCCTCCTGTCTGACCCTGTGCCCAGATGTGCTGTTTGATACCACGTGTCCTTCTCTCTGTCTCAGGCTCTGCCTCTGCGTGGTGACTTAATTTTTAAGATGCATTTATTTAGGCATTCAAGGCTGAGAACAAAACAGATGCTGAACTTACCCCATCTGGAAGGGGAGCTGCTCCCTCCTCCTTCTCCCTCACTGACCCCCCCCAGTGCTGTCTCTGCCTGGCTGAACATGTCCATTTATACCTATTTAGCACCACTGACGAGAGCTAACCTGCCTTTGATAGATTTTTGGCACTCCCCACTCCATGGCCTCTTATTTCCTCTCTGTTGAAGCCTTTAACTGTTTAAAGGATTTGATCTACCTTTCCCTTCCATGCAGAGCAGCTTTATCAGCGCTGCTGAAGCTCTGTGTTCTTGTAAATGGCAACTGTGGTGCCAAATGCCACAAATCAGCTGGGTGATGCACGGCAGGGTGGCTGTGGTGGGGCTGTACTTGATAACAGTGTCTCAGAGAAATACTGACTATTACAGCAGGTGTGATCTAATGATTCTTAAATAGAATGCCTTGGCCATGCTGCTGCTGCTGTGAATCCTCTCTCAGCTTTTTAACTACTTTGGAGAGGGGAAGAGAATCTCTTCATCCTAATCTTGCTCTGCAGCCCACTCAAATGCCTTGTGTGCTGTGTGCCTGAGTTTCCCAAGAGAAAGAGCTGCTGGATCCTCTCCAGTGGGTGAAATGAAGGATGTGAGACCTGAGAGCTAAGCAGGACACCTGGTAGGGAGAACTTCCCCCAGGACTGTGGTCCTTGCCCCCAAACAGCTGAAAACAGCAGCCCAGCCCATCTATCCTGCCCCTCTTCTCCCACCACCACCACTCTCCACTCTATCCTAGCCTGGAATTATTCCTAGGAGCAGAACAAAAGCTCTGCCACAAGAAACATCTCACTGCCATTTGCTGTGGATAATTCAGGAGGGAGACCCTGCTGAACAGGCTTGGAATGTTCCTTCCCAAATGGCATTTACTGGTTTTGCTTGCACTGGTAAAAGAACCATGAAAAGATTTAGCATAGAGAGTTTGCTGGTGTGTGTTGGGGGGCGGGGATTAAATTAATGATCCTGAATTTAAGGATGCTACTTATCTTTCTGCTTCTATTGCAGTCTTCAAATAAATGAAATTCATGAGGTTTATTGGCTCATAGTTATAAAGCATCAATAACGTTCCCCTTGGCAGGCTTTTATATGTGTGTGTGTGTGGTGAATAGAGGGAAATGTAATCTCCAAGTTATCAAACTGTTTTACAGTGTTCTCCTGAACTGCAGAAACCCTTGGGAATATTTATGCCTCTCCTGGGTCTTATTACCACAAAAATTATATGTGTATTTTATGGGATAGGAAATATATTGTACTCCTTTCTGATAATAAACAAAAGAGAAATATGAGCTCTTACACACACAAAAAAGTGTTGTGGATGCTTTTGGGCTGGTTTCAGCTTTTACATCTTTGTGATGCTTTTCCATTGGTTCTGACACCCCTGAGATGGTTCTTGGGTTCATTTGCTTTCTCCCCCTTTAATTACATGGTGTGAGCTGGAAGTTCCTGCTCATCATCCCTCATCAGAGCTGCTCCCCAGGCTGGGTGAGCACAGGCAGCTGCCCTGGACCCCCGAAGAAACTCAGGGGTGAAGAGACAGACAAACCCCAAATGCTGATTGGTATTTTATTTTTCCTCCAACTAAACTGGTACAGCAGCATGGGAAGAGTCTGCAGTTCCCCTGGACTTCCCTGGGAAGGGGACAACTTATTGGGATGCAAGATTGAGCACTTCTGCCATGCTCTGAGCTCTTCCTCAGGTTCTATTTATCCCGCCTCTGCCTGTGAAAGGATTGTTTAATATGTGGTGCTGCACTGTGGACTGGGCTTCATGTGCCCTTTTTTACCAACTTACTGCCCCAATCTTGGGTAACTGAGGCCTCTTGGATCTATGGGAAATGTGTCTGTGTTTAGGCACCTGCTTATCCTGACAAAGCGGAGCCGTGGCTCTTGGGATTTATTTGCTCGTGATTTATTTGCGGGTGTCCCCTCAGGACATAAGTTTCTCTCTTGTCCAAGGTTCCAAGCAAATTAATAAAAAGACTTGATGTGCCCAGAAGCTACAGAAATGGGCTTGCAGAATTAATGTAGGTGTAACATCCTGTTGGAATCCCAGGTGACTCTGAGGGCCAGGGTTTGGAAGTTTGTATCTTTGGATTTTATCCATGTGAGAGTTAAATCCGGTGTGAGGAGTAAGGGTAGCGCAGAAGAAACCTGCTCAAGTGATTTCTCTTGAGCTGCTACAGGTCTTGTCAGGTTGTGTGATCACAAAAAGCAGTGGATTTCTCCATAAGTGATAAATATGAGCATGTGAAAGGAGCCTTCAGAAACAATATTCTTTTTTAAACTGTATTTGACCTGAAATTTGCCTTTTCAGCAAAACTTCGATAATTGTTTTCTCTTAAGATCATAATTATCACTTGCTTTCAAGACTTGCACTCACTTGGAGATTAGGAGGAAGGGGAAACATCCTCTGCTGGGCTACTGATGTTGAGGGGACAGAGCTGGGGGAGTAGGAAATGTTGTGATTGTAGGAACATGAGAATTTGCCCCTTGTTTTTTGCTTTTATGTGTAATGTCTAACCTATAAAAATAAACATAAGAACTTCATGTCCTTTCTTTAAAAATTAAAGCTGCTACGTACCAAATCAGGGAATAGGGTGTATTCATCTGCTGCACGTGCTCGTGAGTGAGTCTTACTGCACCGAGGGCTGTGCTCACCTCGTTGTTGGTGATTTTTCCACCTGACTCTATATTTTTCAACTTTTTTTTTTGTGAATGCTGAAATGAAAAGGGGAAAAAAACCGCAACCCAACAAAAACTGGACCATTCCTTACCAGAACACAAAATCCCTGTGTAGCCTGGCCCGTGGTTTCCTGGTAACACGCATCTGCTGTTGTGTTGTGGGAATGATGCTGGTGAGGGTGTTGGGGTGAGGTAAACTTGCTTTAGATGAACCTTTTATTAAGGTTCACCACCCTGTCCCATCAGTGGTCATCAGCTTTTGGCCATCAAAGTAATATCAAGAGAGAACTTGGTGACTGATTCAGTGCTTAGAACACAAGAAAATAGTGAAGTAAAAAAATTCCAAACAAATGGGACCTTACTTCTGCCTTTTATTAAGGAGTTCACTTAGTTTCTGCTATAATACTGTGCCATCACCAGCACTTAAAGGGCTGTTCTGGCAGTAAGGGCTGCTCTTTTTTTTCCCCCTAGCTCAGGTTCTCTATAAATATTGTTCAAAGTTCTTTCTTCCCAAGAGACCCTAATTATTTTTAGAAATTGCTCAGTACTTTCCACACTCTCTTTACCATGGAAGTGCAGCTTCACAGAGTGTGAAATGCAGTTCTTGCTCTGTCAGTGTAGAGCTACTCTGCTTCTACACTTGTTCCCACCTCTTTTGGGCTCTCCAGCCAGCTCTGGATTGTTCCTTGTGGTGCTGGAAGGTGCTGTGCCAGCAATCTTAATTAGGAGTGCCACGAGCCACAGTGAGGAGCAGAGCAGCTAACTGGGACAAACAAATGTGCGAGTGACAGTGTAATTGAAGTTGCAGGGGAGTGGGGCAGGAGTGGCATTTTGCAAATGTCAATGAGAAATTCAGCAACAGGGGAGAACTGTTACTCTCAAAATTTGCTGGAGGAGTTTTCTCAATGACCACAGGAAGGCAGGACCTTTGGGTCTTTCATCAGTTTTGAATTTGCTTTTCCCTTCTGATGGATCCTGCCTCCTGTATCCTCTTCTAACACTCCTCCTCTGTCCCAGCTGCTGCCCTGACCCTCCAGTGTCCCCAGCTGTCCCCCCGGCCCCTCCTGCACAGTCCCATGAGCTGCATGGCCTGCGCGTGGTTGTTGGTGTGGGTGAGGTGGATGCAAGTCTGGGAATTCAGCACTAATTAAGTTCCTGGACATGAACTGCTTCACCAACTCCACTTAAAAGATTAGTCTAATTGACTGAGGAAATAGTTTGAGGAGGAACATTTCTTTCCATTAATGTTCAAATGAACTGCAAATGACTGAACTTGGAAGCCTCCATATTTCCTGAAGATAAAAGCTTTTTCAAAAATGGGAATTGAACTTTGTTTTGAATCAGAAACAGGTGCATTTGTATTGGGAGGGGTGTTGTAAGTCATTTTCTGTATGAATAATTTGAAAGCTGCTAATGACAGGTAAAGATGGGCTGTAACATTTCCCAGTCTTAGACTGGGCAATATATATATTTATTTATTGTTTTATAGAACAGGAACTCATTGGGAGAGAGCAAAGAAATTCCCTGGGCTCAGCAAGTATCTCATCATCTGAGCTGACTCTGGTACAGAGTTACTCCCTTTATGCAGTTGCCAATACTCACAGTATCTAGGATGTACCTTGCTATCATCCTGGAGTAGCAGAATTAAGGTGGGAATTGCAGAACCAAGATGTTTTTCTTATGGGATGGATTATCAGGAGAGGCTCAGAGTGGGAGGGAGGAGGGGGCCGAAGTACCAGACTAAGCATTTGACATGAAAACAGAGGCAGGTGGGTGCTGTAGAATTAGTCATGGACTGATTCAAGAGACCACCATCAGAACAGGCTTGCTTTCTTTTCCGTGACCTTTCTGCTTCGTGATGGGTTAACTCTCGAAAAAGCCCACAAAAACTACTGCTGTTTTACCATATTTCCCTTTCCTTTAATTCACATACACATGGAACATTTTAAGGGTAAATGTTGCTGCTCTACAATAAAGGAACCTTCAGATTGATTCTATGGAATCTTTAAATTTCCAGAGGCTGCAGCACTCTAGAAACCCCTCCTTGCTCTGGTGTAATTATATAAGGAACGAAATCGTTCCTTATAATATGGGTTTGTCCTAATAATATCCTTGTATTGTTTTCCCCATCTGTTCTGCAGCCATTATATTCCAGTGCAGAGCCACAGAGGAGGAGCAGAGTCTTTATGCACAGCTAATGTGGATACTCTCGGGGGATATAAATATCATGGCTCTTCCTCTGGAAAGGGGAGCAGATGGCACCCAGCCACGGACGTACTGGAATTTTCTGCAGGCTGCTCTGACGTTATCTCAGGGGGAAAGGGAAAAAATAAAGTTTAGTGTTCAGCCATTCTCGCTGCCCTCAGCAGCCAGGGGTGGTGCTGAGCTCTGTGAGCAGGGTCAGGGAGGACAGGGAGGTCCCTGCACACTTTTATCTCTGCCCTCGAACCTCTGGTCCTCTCATGACTCCATCAGCTCATCCCCATCCCTAAAACAAAGATGAAAGGTGTGTCCTAGGGAGAACAGTGATGCAGTATTTACTCAGAAGATGGAGAGGCAGATAAAAGGAGCCGCTTTTTTCTTCCCCTGCACTGTGTGATGATGCTTTGTCTTGAACGATGTTGAAGGAAACTCGCTGTTCAAAACAAAGCCTAAAGAAAAAAAGATAATAGGGATTGGCTTCTGGGAGGCTTATTCAGCTTCATAGCTCTGCATCTCCTTTTTAATATGGAGAAATAATCCATGGTTTAGATGAAGCTAACATAGATCTAGACTGTGTTAGTTTAATTCTAATTTAAAGCACGTATTTGATCTATCTTTCAAAGTATTTTACTTCTTGTGATGCTAATTCAGGTTTATAACCCCAATTTTAACTCTGAACCTGGATGTGAGCACTGGTCTTTGACCCGAGTGTTGCTGGTGGGGGCTGTCACAGCTCTGTGGGAGTTGGTGGAATGGAGTGAAAATCTGTGTGCCATCACTCATTAACCATATTGCACATCTGAAAGAAATTCCTTTTTTAGATTATATTTTGAGTATTCTGAGCATCGAGTAATTCCAGGTAACTGCCATTACTTAAGTTAATCTTCTCTTTTTTCTTTTGTTTTCTTTCCCCCCAGTGTCTTTTTGACCACTTCCTACACCAGGCTCTGCCTCCATGCTCAGGATGGGTTTTGTTCAGTTAGGCAGCAATTACAGTTCTTGAAAGCCCTTGCCTGACTCTGTAATGAGAACCTGGGAGCTCAGAGCCACGGGAGAAGCCTGTCAGCACAACAGCACAGATTTTATGTGTATATAGTGCTTAGCAGAGGTAGTTTTAGAGGCTTTTATCATTTGTCAAGGAAGAGTTAGGAAGGAAAAAAAAATCAGAATGAATGGGTACTGTCAGAAATTTCTCTGGCTCTGTGTAGTGAGGAGGATACATTCAGTATTCTCTGCCCTGTAGGTTCAGGGTGATCTGGGATGTTTCTCCCCTGGGCAAAAACGATCCCAGGATTATGAGGTGGTCTGAGAGAGGCGTGTGAGGGATGAGATGTGTGGGAGCATTTTCTTGTCAAACTAAGCTGCCCAACAGATCCCAAATGGGACCTGAGCTCTGTGGGGGGAATGCAGCTTCGGGTACTGGGGCTGTGCTTTGGTAGCACCCTGGGCTCTCACAGCTTTGAGCTGTGAGCTTCCAGTCACTAAACCAGTCTCTGACTCTGCTGAAGACTTGGAATTGTGGTTTGTATTTAGGGGCATGCCTGAGGCGTTCTGTAAGAGCACCACTTGGCCAAGAGCAGAGGAAGAAGTGGTGGTAGGAGCTGTGGATTGACACGGTGGCTCCCCACCAGGGAGCAGCGGAGCGGAGACAAGCACCGTGTCCCCACGGAGTGTCCTGGCGAGCAGCAGCGCTCCGGAGCACAGAGTGCCGGTGTCAGAGCACCGATGGGTGGTGTTGAGAAGGCCCAAGGAGCAGAGAGGAGAGAGGGACCTTCTGTATGGCAGTTCTAAGGTTTATCCCCTGGAAGGAGGCCACGGACAAAAAGCCGCAAAGTGATGGCTGGCCGGGGGGTTTTATAGAGGAGAGGGGAATCAAGAAAGGGCCAATAGGAGAGGGGGATGGGGGAGGAGCAAGAACAGGAGTGGGGGCAACCAACCAATGGGGAGAAGGGTGGAAAAGGTCCAATGAGATAACAAGGTTCACAGAACAGTCTAGAACTGACCGTTTAACTGACAAGGGGTGGTACAGAACTTTGATTGACACTTAGGGGCAGGAGAATGTCACCAAGTTAGGGGCGGAGGCTGTGGGGGCCATGCCATCACAGCACTTAATGGCCTCCCATACCTCAGTTATTATAGGGTAGGCCACAACATCGGATGGGAGCCCTTGTGTGGCTGGGGTGTGCAGGGTGGTCCTGCAGGGCAAGATCCAGGAGCCAGAGCCCAGAGAGTTTCATCTTGAGGAAAGGATCCTGTGTCTCCTCTCTGGGGCTGAAGCACAGCTGGGAGCCCTCAGAGGGTCAGCCCTGGCTGTTGTTGGAGACGGAGAACATCCATCAGCGGGGCCAGCTGCCACCACCTCTGCTGGGCAAACTTCTCTTGAAGACTTTTGGGTAGCTCCTCCAGCTCTACAGGTTATCTACCCAGCTGGAACATAATGTATAGGTAACATTCTGTTGAAAATTAGTTTTCTTCATGCCTAATGTCCTCAGTTCATTCATCTGTTGAAAGGAAATGATTGCAATAGCAGCTCTAAATGTCTTTAAGAGACTTTTTGTAGTTCCTGTGCCGTCACACACATCTCTCATTTTCCCCTCAAGGCTGCTAAGGAAAAGCTTAAATGACAAATCCGTGAAGACAATTAATGGGAAATTATATTGATTATTCTTTCAGAGTGTTGCTTTTTATGCCAGTGGTCTGCGTGTCAACTGCTCACATGCAGGTTGGGGGGTTTATTTTTTTAAACAGGTTCTGTTGAGGGACCTTAGGGATGTTTGGAATGACGGCAGGGTGTGCAGGGAGTTGGTATGAGCTTGTTTTAATTGACTTTAAATGCCATGTTTGTGAGAAATAACAGATGATATACAATTCCTGAGTGTCTCATTTCTGCCTGTTGAGTATCTCCAGTGTAAGGGTTTTTTCTGGTCCTGCGAGGACAACTTTTAGCACTCCTGATTTCAGTCTCTTGTATTGACAGAAGGAATATTTTCTGATGAGCAGCTCCTGCACAGATAAAGCTGTGGTATTAATCCAAACAGTACAGCTGTGAGGTAGATTCTGCTGAAAAATTTCAGCTTTTTTCCATATCACTGTGGCTCTCACATAATACTGACTCCAGCAGGGTGGGCCCAAGTCTCTCTCTGGAATTTAGCCTTTGTCAATATGTCACAGTCCTCAGCATGAGCAGTTGGTTTCCAGAATAAGTGTAAATGCTGCAAGTTTGGTTGTAACGATAGCAAATTCCTGGCTTGCATGTTTGCAGAGGAATGAAAATAAAACCATATTACGCCTTAATAAACCCACTAAATCTCTCTTTAGGATTTTCCAGCTGTCACAGCCAGTTTACATTGCCATCTTAAGCAACTCAGGAGCAGTGGGGTGTGTTTTGGATGACAGCAAGCAACTAAGTTTGATCTCAAGCCTGGCTTGACTGCGTTGGCATCCATAGGTGCCCTTACAGCTTTTCTTGTGTGTCTCTAACCCAGCTGGGTATTGCCTTCCCCTAAATTCACGTTCAGCAGCTTTGATATACTTTAGATGCAACCACACTATCAGTAGTAAATGACCCTTTGCTGTATTTTTGTTGTTGCCAATGTACGAGAAGCTCCCCGATTTTCCCAACCCTTTATCAGAGAGCTTCCCAAACTTCTCAAGAAAACATCGTGCTATTGCACAGTTAGCACGAACGTGTACAGGTCTCCTGGAACAGAAATCCTACATCTACTTGCAGTGGAATAAAAATGATGAAGTTTGTTGCCATGGACTGCCCAGAGAGAGTAAATCTTTCTGGGACTCCTGAGGAGAGATCACGTAGCACTTTTTTGGCTCCTTGAAATGTCATCTTTAAAAAACCCCACCCCATGACCCCAGGTGATGTGCTGTACAGCCGCTAACACTGAGAAGCTGGTGGTACTTCACAGCCTCAGATGTTTGTCTTGAACATATGTTGTGCGAAAGGAAGAAAAGCCATTGCAGGGAAGAAGCAGTCGAGGCTGCGCTGGGTGGGCTGAAGATGTCAGCTTGGTTTCACTTTGGGAAATGTCAGAGGCGTTGCCTGAGCATGGGAGAAGTCATAATATTTGGTACAGGGTTTTGAGGTGCACTTTTTTTTCCCCCTCCTTGAAATCTTTTCTCTCTTCACCATGTGTTTTTGTGAAAGTGTCAACTGATGTTATTACACTTGGCATCCTGAACCCTAAGGTTGCTGAAAGAGAAATGCGAAGTGCGCGTTTGTTTTCTCTTCAATAAAGGAGAGTTTTTTGATGTTGTAGGATCTTCGGGGCAGGTTCAGCAGTGTTTGCACACTGCCTGGTACAGGCAGTGCTGCAGCCTTTTCTCTGCCACCCAAATACAAATACACCACCAGCAGCAGATTATTCTGAAGGGAAAAACCCTGAAAGAAAATCTGTCCAATCTTATGGCTTCTCACGTGCTTGACCTCTGTAGGAGCAGTTTAATTTCTGGTTTCACCTTTTTCCTGTTCTTTGAGATGTGGTCTCAGTCCCAATTTATTCTGCCATCCACAGCAGTTTGGGGGAGGGCTCAGGGTTGGCACCCACAGCAGCCCTGGGGCTCTGGCACCCCGTTCTCTCGGCTCGTGCAGGAGACATTCCCTTTGTGCTGGAATAGGCTGGATTCTTGCTGCAGGGAGTGCAGAAAATGAAAAATGATGAAGGGTCTGGAGGGGCTACACAAGGAATGGCTGAAATCACTTCTCTGGTTCAGCTGGAGAAGAGGAGACTGAGGTCAGATCCCATCAGGGTCTGCAGCTCCAATCTCTGCTCTCTGGTGACCAGGGACAGCACCCAGGGAATGGCTGGAGCTGTGCCAGGGGGGGTTTAGGTTGGATATCAGGGAAAGGTTCTTCCCCCAGAGGGTGCTGGGCACTGCCCAGGCTCCCCAGGGAATGGGCACGGCCCCAAGGCTGCCAGAGCTCCAGGAGCGTTTGGGCACCGCTCCCAGGGATGCCCAGGGTGGGGTTGTTGGGGTGTCTGTGCAGGGCCAGGAGCTGGACTGGATGATCCCTGTGAGTCCTTTCCAGCTCAGGATATTCTGTGATTCTGTGAGGCTACAAAAATCCACAACCTGTAAATTTGTGTGCATGCGTGTCCCTGTCGTTACTCATTTACAGCAAAATCTCCTCTCTGAAGGAAGAATAAGTTCCAGGGTAACAAATGGGTGAACGTTGAACATTTAAAAACAAATTAAAAATGTCTAATTGCCCTAAAACCCAGTGAACCCAGGAAATTAAAAGCAAAGGTGCCCTCGAGAAATGCAGCGTGCAGATGTTGGAGTTGCAGTTGCCTGGCTTGGAGCTGGGTGCTGCATCTGGACAGGGTGGGATGTGAGGCAGCGTGAGAGCCTCAGTGTTCCCCACCAGGCTGCCCAGACAGGCGGGCTGTGTTCCCAGCTCCAGCTGCTCAATGCCAGGATTGTTGTGGAGGAGCACTGGCAGTGGCAGGGATCCACAGGAAACCTTCCTGGGGCTGCCAGAGATGCTGGGATGGCTCCTGCCAGCCTCCTGAATGCAGCTGGGGGTCACTGGAGGCTTCATGCTGTGCCCCAAGGGTTGTGTGTGCAGTGTCCATGTGCTGTTACAGGTTTGGGGTAAATGTTCTCATCCTGATTAGATGCAGCATTTCTGTTATCAGAGTTTAATGGTGTATTGTGTTTGCTTATGGTCATTTGGTAGGGATTTGTTTCTTTTCCTCTTACCTTGAATCTTCATAACCTTGCTTTTTGTCACGTGGTATCAAACCCCCTCTTTCATTTAAAGCTGTGAATGTAACAAAGCGATTATAATCTGTTTTATCCCATTATAGACTTGTGAACGTTACGGTAATGGTGCAGAATGTACTTTTAATCTCTTGTTTAAAGTCTGAGTTAATCTTTTATTTGTATGTGTACAGACTCAAAAACCCTAAGCTCCTTCAGCACTCCTCTCTCTGCAGCAAGCACTCCTGAATTTCTTTTTGCATGCAGTGTGTGTAGCTGCATATCTGTGTGATCATCACTGCCAAGCAGCTAAGTGACTTGAGGGAGATTTCCTGCTTCAGAAACGTGGGTTTACCTTGTGTGCTTAATAAAGAGAGTGTCTGCCAGCCCTTCCATTGTTTTATGGCTTCTTGTCACGGTTTAACCTCACGTAACAATCAGGTCCCACACAGAATGCTCACTCAGCCACCAGTGGGGTGGGGGAGAGAGTCAGAACGGGAACAGTGACAGCTTCTGAGGTAACATGAAGGCAGTTTAATGGGGAAAGCAAAAGATGTACACACAAAGCCAACAAGGAGTTCATTCCCTGCTTCCCGTGGCTGGGCAGGTGTTCAGCCATCCCAAGGGGAGCAGGGTTTAACACACTCAGTGGTGACTCCAAATGTCCCCCTCTTCTTTCTTCTTCCCCCACTTCATTTCCTGAGTATGATGTCATATGGTCTGGAATATCCCTGGGGTCACTTGTGGTCACCTGTCCTGGCTGTGTCCCCCCCAGCCCCTCCCCAGAGTGGCTGTAGGAGGGGCAGCAAAGGCCTTGGCTCCGTGCAATCCCTGCTCAGCAATAACAAAAATACCTTTATTATCAACCCTGCGTTCAGCACAAATCCTGGACACAGCCCTAAACCAGCCACTGGGAAGGGAATTGGCTCCACCCCAGCTGAGACCAGCACCCTTGAGTGTATAAATGCATTCACTGACTATGAGCAAGGTGTTAAACCAGTGACACTGTTAAAATTTGTGCTTTAATTGGTGCTTTACTTTCTGCAAAGATCTGGGCAGTGTGTGCTGGGCCCTTGAGTGAGGGGGATATTTCAGCAGCTTGGGCTTTGGGGTGCTATTCTACCTCCTGCTGTAGGATCGCTGTGCCACTGTTTCAGCTTATTTCTAGTGGAAACTGTAAAATGAGAGTGGGAAAAGGTATTGAGAATAGGCTGGGGAGAGGAGGGAAGCTTTGAAGGCAAGGAGAGCTTGCAGGGAGAAGTCAGAAATTTTTCCCTGATAAACTGGCGGTTAGAGGGATTTGCAGATGTGCTGTTGTACATCTGCTGTGCCTCTCCATCAAGCTGAAGAATTAGCAAGCAGGGGAGCTGTAGGTGATGTGGTTTTTTTAGCTGACTTGTGCAGTCACTGGTTTTATACCCAGTTTTTGGAACCATGAGAGAGGAATTCATAGCAGAGGTTGTAGCCTGTGAATGGTTAATCTCATCTCCTTTTAAACTTGAACTTTAAAATTGAAACAGACCGTAATAATGCTGAGATTGGGCTCTGCTGAGTTTATAGCCAAAGTAAGTTAATGATGTAGTCCTTTTCTGCCTCCTCATCACTGCCCTCATTCCCAGAACACTTCATGTGCCTGTTTTGATTTTCTTTCAAAATCAAAGACATCCATACTGGGAGGCACTATGAAGTCTCCATAATAAACAACCACTAAGGGATGACACAAAGTCATTTTCTTTAGTGAGAAAAGTCAAGGTCTATAGTAACCTTGTGACAAAAGCAAATCTAACATCAGCGATTCAATTCAGCAACAGCCAGCAAATTGGAAATGTGCAACAAAAAAAAAGGTGACTGACTCTGCCAAGGAGGGTGGGAGCAGAGGAGTAAATGTGAGGAGTTGCTGTATTGACAAGCACGGGATGGCCTCTGTGTTCCTGGGGATTGCTGCTCATGCCTTTGGAAGTGATGTTTTCCAAAACTCTCCAGCTGTGGCAGGTTCCTGGTGGGATCACCAAGCCAGAGGAGGAGAGGAGATGGGAATTCTGCAGCCACATGACAGAGAGGGGCACAGGGACTGAGCTGTCCCCCAGTTACGCTGAGAGACCTCCTGGCTGAAATACTGTTTGAGCGGAAGTAAACATTTCTGAGCAAGCAAATCTTGCTGTCTGAGGGGAATTTATCAAGAGCTTTCTTCACTGTAATCGGGTTATTAACGTTCAGTGGATCCTGACACATCAAAGGGACTTGTGTGTCTGAATGCATCTTAGTGCAAAGCAAAGCCTTTCCGAGGAAACTCAACAGGGAAGTTCTTCAAAAGGGGGAACGTAAGCCCAGGTCAGCCTGTCACAAAGCAGCTGAGGGTGTTACAGCTTTTCCAGTCGAGTCTTGGGTTCAAATTTTAAGACTTGTATTCTGCTCTGGTTCAATCCCCATCAATGCTGTCACATGAGGATAAGTCTGTAATATTAATGGCATTAAGGATCTCTCCTTAAAAAACTCTGTGATATTCCCTTCCCTTCTTTGGAGTGGCTGTGTTGGTGATGTTGGGGTGGCCCCTCTGGGAGTGTGCCAGGAGCTGGGGGAGGCTGCCCTGTTGGTCTGGAGCCCCCCTATCGCAGGTGCTCCCAGAGGTCACTCTGTGAGTCTCAGGAGGCAGCACTTTATAAAAAGGTTTAATGAGATGAGAGTGGGAGGACAAATGATCCTTTTGTGCAAGTGGCTTCTTGGCCAGCTCCCTGGGCAGCTCAGGAAGTTGGGCACCAGGATCTTGCCCTGGGGGGAATTGGTGGGAATATCTCACTTTGAGGGGCTTTAGGATGGAAAAAGTGGGGCTGTAGTCCTTGTGTGCTGGAAGGGGTTTTTTAGTTGTTTTTTTTTTATTATTATTAACAGATGGCATTTCTAGGAGAAAGGTTAACAGGAGATAATTTGAGCTTTATTTTGAAAGAGAGAGAAATCTCATGTCCCATGCAGAACAAGTGCAAGAAGGATGGACAGAAAGATTTAGGAAAGCTTTCATAGCATTAATGTGTGATACATCTATTTATTATGCTTATTACTCGATTTTGTTAAATGGCAAAGACAGTAAAAATTCTTTATCAAGCATTTCCAGCACATCATTAACTTCTTTAGACCTTGTGAGAGTTGTACAGCACTTATGGCAGACTCTGTAAATCACCATAAAAAGAATACTGAGTCTGGAGGTGGATAAGCATGATTATTTAAATAGGAAATAATTCTGGTCAAGTAAAATGCTAACTTTTTTTCTTTTTAAGAAACAAATTCTCAAGAGAATATTCTGTCTCTTGTGTAAATTTAGCAGAGAAGATTATCAGTTGATTTGCCTCTGCTTCATACTCAAGTATGCAAAGCTGCTAAAGAGTTTTTGCCTTAAACTTCCCTGGGCTTTTTTGTCCTAATTTATTCTGTGTTTCCAATTAAGCTGTATGTTGTTCGAAAAGAAAAGAAGTTACATATTTTTCCTTTTTTGTTCTGAAAAATAAGTTTCTCTTCTAGTCGAATAAATCCCCAATGGAAGCTTCCTGCAGCCTTTATTAAGACAAAATTTTAATAGTTTTTCTGGAAGATCAAGATTGTATTTTTCACTCTGGAGTTAATGTGGTCTCTGCAGAAGTCAAAGATACACACTTGATGTGATTATTACAGTGTTCTTCTGCCTAAAAATTCAGATGTGGAACACTTGAAAGAGTTTCTAGTGTAAGAAAACAATGTATTTAGGCTTTATTTGAAATTTGGGGGATAATTTCACTGCAGTTAAACACAGCTGCAGCAACGGGTGCTTGGGGTCAGGATGTCGGTGGTTTTCCTCTTGTCAGGAATGACTGAAGAGCAGTGCCCAGGCACCTTAAGGAGAGACTGAAGGGTGGTTTTGGGGCCCAGGGATGGTGGTGTCCCTCAGGTGTGATGCTGCTCTGCAGGAGTTCAAGATCTCAGTTAATTTGTTGGGTTTTTTCCTCAACCTGCCATTGACACTACAACTGCAGGAGCTGAGAAATCACCTTTGAATTATCTTTATTGCTGATCTCTAGGGCCGAAGAGGTGGATGTAAGGGTTAATGGTGGATCCATGTCATTGAGAAAGTGGTGATGGACAGGGCTGAGCTGCCTGGGACATGGCAGAGGGGGAAGGCCCCAGTTGTGCTTGAACTAAGGAGCTCTGCAATACCAGACACTGGCTGCATGTTCCCCTCCAGGTGGAGAACCTCTTTGGTTCCCAGGTGTGCGTATTTCCCATAAACCTGGAGTTTATATACACCTGGGAATGGTAAAGCCAAGGAGCTCATCTCTTGGAAGAAAGTAGGAAAATAGCTCTTTTTTAATGCCAATTCTGAACAGCAATCCTGTGCTGCCTGGGGTGGGAGGATGTTGGGATTAAACCTTTCCTTCAAGGACTGTGCCACAGGATTATTTTCTCCCTGTGGGACTTCTGTCTGCTCTGTCCCAAGCTCTGTGTAGCCCGGGCAGAAGCTGCATCACTCTCAGTGTGAGCATCCCTACCTGGGTGCCCCGGGGCTCTGTGGGGTCAAGAGTACCCCAGGGTAACCAGAACTTCCCTGTCATTATTGACTACTTAGATTTTTACCCTCGCAGGCTGTAACGTTTGAGCCTCTTGACTTCAATGAGGGTTTATTTAGAATAAAATAACTGGAAAAACAGGACTGCAGGTTCAGGTGTCGGCACTAGCAGACTTTTTCTCAAAGCCTGCTTTAAAGATGCATGAGGATGCTGTGTTTCTGTGTTCATGCAACTTCTTAATGTTGTTTTAAGATGCTTTCAGGAGTGTGACAGTAGATATATTTTATTAGATATATGTAGCAAATACCCAGTGATTTACACATTACTATCAAACATCAGTATGCAGAGGAAAATTAATTACTGTACACAGCTGTACAGGCAAAGGCAGGGCCCTTTCTTGATAATTGCAGAGTAAATATATCGGTCTCTATCTGACAATGTAATTTATAACATCTCTGGAGCAGTTTGACTGCTGTACTGTTCCCAGAATGATTTTTTTGGGTGGTGCTGAGCAGCTGTGGCTCCTCGTAGCTGGAACTGGAGCTGTGTGCTCAGCGCCCCTGGAAATCACACCAGCAGTACCTGCAGTTTGTGTGTTTCTCTTTGATTGATGAGCTGCTGAATTCTGGGAGTTGGGAATAAAACAAATTTGGTTGTTTTTTTTTTTTTTTTTTTTTTTTTTTTTTTTTTTTTT
>VXAZ01003885.1:702462-758299 GCA_013399875.1 Gymnorhina tibicen
TTTTTTTTTTTTTTTGCAAAACTCCCTGCTCAAGTGAGAGAGAGAAAGAGGAAGAAATCCAGAAATAAAGATCCTCAGTGCAAATGTCTGGTGCCAGGTTTTTTGACAGGTTAGTCACGAAAGTCGTAAATTTGAACATTGTGGCAGAACCTCTGCTGAGGACACACAGCTTTAGCCTTTCTGCTCTGACAGGATGTGCTGTGGGGATTAAATATTAAATGTGTCACTGAAGGAACAAGGTCTCTCTCTCTGTTTTGGTTGTCCACCCTCTGTTTTCTGGCTGATGCAGTGCCGAGTTTTGCAGCTCCTGAAGCTTTCACCACCCTGTCCCCTCGGTGGTCATCAGCCTTTGGCCATCAAAGTAATATCAAGAGAGAACTTGGTGACTGATTCAGTGCTTAGAACACAAGAAAATAGTGAAGTAAAAAAATTCCAAACAAATGGGACCTTGCTTCTGCCTTTCCAGTAGCTCCTGTGTCTCTGGATTGGTGACCAAAGCTTGAGTGTTTTGGACAAACTTCCATGTGTCATAGTGGTGACTCCTGGGGGAGTTACTTTGGTTTTAATTTAATTCTCTGCTTTTATACTTCCACTTTTCTGCTCCTGTCTCTCAGGGGCATTACTTTACCAACAAAAATTATTCCAACCAACCAAAAAACTCCCCACAAACCACACTTTATAGGCTTTGTTGGTCAGATCTGTGAAATTTTAAAGTCATGGTACTATTAATTAGTACCATTAAGATTATGTAGTCTCATCATATTTAAAGCTAAGCCTCAGGTAATAGTTAATGGTGCTGCAAAGTATATTAATAAAATTACTTGTCATAATTAAGGGAGAAATGGAGGCGTGTGAGAGAAGTTTGGAGTGCTAGGTTAGGAAGGAAGGGGAATGCAGCCCAAGGGGCCTCTGGCTGCTTGTCTCCATCCTCCCCACTGTGTGTGGCCGGTCATGGGGGGACACTGGGCTTCTGGAGCTGTGGGAGAGCATCCTCTGCTCCTCACTGCCTGTACTGGGCCCTCGTGTTTGCACAGAGGCAGCTCAGCGGTGCACTGACCCCTAAGTGTAAAGTAAGTTAGAAAGGATGGCTTTAATTCTCTTCATTTACTTGGAAGAATTAGTCATGGATCATTTACAGTGCTTTTGCTGCTGTAGAGAAGGAGTGTAAAGACCTGAAGATTGATTCCTGCTGCTGCTTTGCAGGAAGCATCTCAAGGAGTTGTGTTGTCAAAGTAGCTCCAGATTTGGACATTTTCTGTTATCAACAACCTCTGGCACCTCAAGTCACACATGTATGAACTTTGATTTTGAGCACAGCTGACTGCCACTGGTCTATTCTGTGTCCATTCTTCCTTCTGTGCATGTAACTGGGTGCTCATTTACAGCTAATCACTAAAATCAAAGGGGTTTTGTCGACCGTAGAAAGGCTACCCCTCTTGCCAGTCTGTTTGTTTATATAATTGATTATATAATATATAATTTATTGCATCAGCTAAACATGGAGTTTGGCAAGTGGAGATGAAAAGGCACCTCTGTCCCATGCTGCTTCCCCTTGTAAAGCCCAAAGCATTCTGTCCCAGCCCTGTGCTCATTTCTGCCCTTACAAACATCACTGCACCTACTCATCCTTCAGTCACCTGCTCTGATTGCTGTGAAGAAGAAAAGGGGGTACCTGTATTGTGCTTTTCTTTCCCTGGCTTCAAACTGTGGCACTAATCACATTCCTGTGATTAAATGTTAATAGAAAAGGTATAATATTGTCTTTGGCTCTCTCTTTTTCAGAGAAAAAGGAGAATTGAGTGGTAGTTAATGACTTGAGAAGCTGCAGGCCTCTTTGCAATCCCATGCCATGCACAGCACTGTGCTAAATACCAAAACCTCAACGACTGCAGTATTTTACATTCCTTTCAGAAGCTTCATCTCTGTATTTAAATGAATTTGATATTTCCTCCTGATACAATAGGCGCAGTGAATAAAAGCGGGTCTCCCTGACAGTACATGAATATCTATGCTTGTGGAATTTCCAAACCATGTTTCTCTGTTCTGGCGCTGCTTGTTGGTATTTGTAGCTTCCTCAGATGTTGGTTTTTTTGGGTGTTTGTTGTTGTTTTTTTCCTGGCTGCTTCACAACAGACAGAAAAAAACTTTAAAAAAAGGCAATTGGAAGATTAATGACAATTGGAATTAATTCTAGTGGCCCATCAACCATTACTCAGCCTTAAAGGAAGACTGAAGGGAAAAGAAGCGTCAATGAACAGTTCAAATATGAATTAATTTAGGGTTTTAAATAAAAACTGTTTGGGAATTATTAATCATAATTATTTTGTGGTAGGAAGTGTGTTATCTTCTGAGGCAGTTTCTCAGTGGAAGTTTGAAGACAATCAAGCAACACTTCCCTCTTGCACTTGAAAGGAAACAGAGGATGCTTTTTTCATGGGCCATACAAAAATATTAGTTCTCGGATTGACGTGTCTGAACTGTCTTCCAGTGTTTTCCTTTTGAACTGGAGAAATTCTGTGGCTTTATTTTGCTCTGAACTCCTCCCTGCCTGGGACTCGTGAAGCTGCTGAGAGCTTGGCTTACGGATAAAAGGCTTGAGCTGCATCTCCTGCAGTGACATTCCCGAATTCTGATGGGTCCCCAGTGCTGGAGTGGGGCCTCCACAAAGGGCTGGTCCTGCCAGGAGAGGGGAGCTCAGGAGGAAAGCATTCCTTCATATCGGGCTGACTTGCAGCTTTGAGGAGTCAGAGAAGCGATTCTGAAATATCAGAATGTGTCATTTTGATTAAAAAGACAATCAAAACAGAGCCTGATAAGTCCTATTTTAGAGGTTAAAAGAAATTCAGCTCCTTACGCTGATTTGGAGTGCAAATATTTTCATGTTTGAATTTTTTTCTGACCCAGAAATTTTGGACTTAATTCAACTTCTATTATAGCCTGGCAAAAACCTCCATTGCCTTTGATTCTTCTGTTCATTACAGGGAAACGTTAAATTAAAATGAGAATGGCTTTGGTTTATCCAAATGAGAAATTCTTCATCAAAGTTTGCTCTCAGAGCAAACCATCAATGTGAGGGCTTTCCAGTATAGATCTATTGCCTCTTTGAAAATGCAGTTAGACCAAAAAACACAGTCCAGATTGTGTTATCCTTCCCCTGCAGGAGCCTGGGAGAGCGTGGCTGTTTAGCAGGCAGAGGAGCAGCAGATGGAGAGGCTCTGGGCTGTGTATTCAGTTGAGTCCTTGTCTGTCTTATGGCTTTTGGGCAAATAAATCACTGCTACTTTCTTCATTTGCAGAGTGCAAGTAATAGACCTTAACTCTGAGGAGTGCTTAATGTACTGATCTTTCTGCAGACATTTGCTCCTGCCACAGACACAGAAAAATAGTAATGTGCAAAGCCAGATTTCAGCTTGTTTTGTTTAAGCTTGTTAGTTTTAGGGCGGGATTTAAAAACTACTCGATGTGTGGTTTAGGTTTTATTCCCCCATGCAAGCCTGTGCCAGCTTCATCCCAAATGGAGCTGAACTTTGCTTGTTAGAAATCTCCCACTCTTAATTTTCTTTAGTTACATAAGAAGAAAAAATGGTATTTAACAAGTAAACAGTAGAAAGTAGTTTCCTTTTGATGTTTCCAGTAGTATTACGTAATAATAGATTTTAAAAATAATTATTTCTGTGCTTTTACTTGGGCTGACTTGGGCAGCAGAGGAAGGTCTGTGCATCAGGAGATTGCTGTCTGGGAATCTTAGCAGCTGATACAATATTCATGGCACTGGGAGGAACATCCATTGTACTTCCTGCAGGTAATGCAGGGAGCATGGGAAAGCAGAGCTTCCTCAGAGCCCCTGAGTCAACAGGAATTTGTCTGAGATCAGCAGAGAGATGGAAGAAAATTACAGATGTGGTGAATAGAGGGATCATCTCTTGCTCTCTGCTCTTCCCACAACTTGTGATGCTGTTCCTGCTGGGCAGAATAAGGTTTGGGATCAAAATAGGAAGGTCAGAAAAATGCCAGTTAGCTGTGTCTCTCCAAAGTGACTGCTATGGATCATAAAGAATGTAAATTAAGAGCATCCTGCCACCACAGCTGCTCCATGTGCAGCATCACCCTGGATGGAGGAGAGGGCTTTTGGCTTTTAAACTCTAAGTTGCTGTTTTGATCCTGGGTAGCCTCTGAAAGGCCCTGCCCTCTGACAGCTCTCCCGTGGCCTGTGTGGGAATGATTTATTGGCTCCTGTATCCTCATTTTAAAATAAACACACTTGTTTGGTGCTGGTCTGCATTCAGGTCAGCTCTGACCTGGGATTTTACCTCTCTATATGGATTTTCTGCTTTTTAAAGTGTGTGTTCCACCTTAATTTCTTGTTGTTCCTGCTCCTACAGATGGATAGCTGTGCTCGGCGCAGGCACGTTCTGCTTCTGGAACCTCAAGGCAGTCTCTGCCTGGGGTTGCCTGTGGTGCCTGCCACGCAGCAGGTGAGTCTATCACAGCTCTGGCCAGGGAGCCGCAGATGACTTTGTGCCGCTGTTTTTCCTTCAGGTGAAACAAAAGCCAGCTCAAGCAGTGAGAAAGGCATTTTTCCTTGTATGCAGAAGCCTAATGCAAACAAGTGGCTGTGTCGTGAGAGCGAACAGGAATCATCAGTCTCGGGGAGGAGATGTGGGCTGAGAGAACCGAGCTGAGCCGTGCACGTAGCTTCGATGAGGTGTGAGGTAGAAATGTGTCTGTAATGCACCATAGGAAGCTTCCTGTTCAATTTGCAGCTTGGGAATTCTTTCTTGAATTATTTGGAAGAGGACTAGGCCAGACACTGCTCGTTCCAGCCACTTCTGAGCTCTGAATTCCATTTAAGAGCCCAGAACAACCTTGTGTTTCCTTGAAAACTCTGCCCTGTGCCGGATGGGAATTCACTCCCTCACTAGCATCTCACCAGCTGCCATCACGAACATCAGGTTTCAGACACAGGGAATGCCTGCTCTATATTCTACTTGTACTTCCAAGAACTTTCTTCTTTTAATGGCCAGCTTGGGCATTATGAGATCCATATGCTTATGCAGACTGTCTAGAAGCTTTTAGACTTGTGAGGAGGCACTCATGAGCTAAATTTGGAGCCATTAAACCACAGCTCTTCTCCTGAGGGAAACTGTCCCGAAACAAGAATGGGATTTGATCAAGATGTTCCTGTTTGCATTGCAGCTTTCATTCTCTGGGAGGGTTATTTCATTAACATGTGGCGTTCGCTGTGGATTTGGGGAGGCGTGTTGCGGTGGCCCAGCCCCCTTCTGGGCTGTGGCACAGGGCTGCCACTCGGGCTGAGGCCATCCCATGGGTGGGTTTCCCCAACCAAGACACTGAGTCACCTTTCCTCCCCTTGGTTGTTCCCCTTCTCGCCTCCAAAAGGCTCCAGTGGCGAAGACCAAGAAAAGGGTGGGGTCCAGGGTTTCGTATGGGGAGGAACACGGGAGGAGAGGAGGGGAACAACCAGTGGGGTACAAGGTAAGGGGTGGAACAACAGGGGAACAACCCACGCAAACAAGGCAGAGGTGGCAGTGACAGCCAGGGAGCCAATAAGTAACCCAATAACAGAGATCTTTCTAGAACAGGGGCAGGGGGCTAGGGCTTGGGTGGCACCCAGGGAGCGGTGGCTTACACTTCAGTGCCACCCATGGATCCGCCCTCGGACCCAGTGTCTTGGGCGGGGAAACCCACCCATGGGATGGCCTCAGCCCGAGTGGCAGCCCTGTGCCACAGCCCAGAAGGGGGCTGGGCCACCGCAACATCGTGATACTGAGAATGGATGTAAAGGAAGTAAGGCAGATATAACATTCCTGTATTGGCTGGGAAGGAATAGGGCATTAAAGGGATGGGGCACTAAAAGATGGAGAGGAGCTTGGTGGGGTTATAGTGAGAGAGAGGAAGCAGTTCATATTTGGAGAGTCTTGTACCTTAAAGGCATCTTGAGTCCTTTCCTCTGATTTTGGGACATTGAATTGAGAGGAGCTGGTTCTTGAGGGGTCCAAGGTCCTTTCCTTCCCAGATGGGAAATTACTGAATAATAGAATTGTTGAGGTTAGATGGTGTCTCTAGAGATCCTTAAATATCTTCTCTGTCCTCAAAGCAGGGTCAGTTGGAGCACGTTGTTCTGGGCCTTGTCTAATTTTAAATATCTCCAAGGCTGGAAACTCTACAGCTTTTATGGGCAAATCTGTTTTAGTGTTCAACCAAGGTTGTGCTGAAAGTTAATTCTTATGTTTAAATGGGAATAACAGCATTTCACTTTTCCTTCTCTTGTCCTTTCACTGGACACCAGTGAGGAGAGTGTTCCTCCATCACCTCTGTTCCCTCCTCTAGGTGAGTCAGCTGTAGCTGTGGCACTGCTGCTCTCAGCAGTCCCTTTAGCACAACTTCTTGGTGTCTTCATGCCTTCTTGATATTTTGCCTAAATCTGTTTTTTCTTCCCCTTACCTGTTGTCACACTCACGGGCTCTCAGACCTTCTCTCACCATTAGCTCACCTTTGATTTCTTTTGTCCTGCTCTTGGCACAGGGCTGACACCAGACTCCTGTATCTCCCTCATGCACATCTGCTTCATTTCTGTCAGACTGGTGGACAAATCTGAAAACAGGTTTAAGTAAATCTGTGGCAACTGGCGTGTTAACGAATGAAGGTGTGGGTGGGGATTAGTTACACCTAGACGAAAATCTGGAGCCAATTTATAATGGGAATTAAAGGCCATTTAAATGCTATAATAATAATCAGAGTGGTTGGGATACTAAAACTCATCTTTCAGGGAGATAGGAGAGTGCTCCCACAGAAGAATTTCTGCTTTATCTTCTCCACCCTTCCCTTAATAAAAATTTCTTTATTAGCATCTATGTAAAAAGATTAAAGTTACATTTGAAATACTAATCAGAATTCAAATACTCATCTCCTTTAAAAACACTGTCTAAATAAACCTGGGTATTTTAGAGCTGTGACATTACTTAAGAGCTCTGGGTGCTTTATCTTGGTAACCTTTGTGAGCTGTTATTAACAGAGCTGCACAGATTCCCAGAGGAGCAGTTGCAGTTCAGGAGGAGAGGGTTGGGATGAGGACACAAATCACAGAGCTCCAGCCCCTCAGTCAAAATAGGTGGAGATGTTTAAAGAGGAATTGGTAAATAAAATAACTGCTCAGAATAAATAAGGAGGGGGAAGTTCTCCCATCCTTATTTTTATTATGAAGTGCAAGATAACTGTTTTCTTGCATGTCACAGCACATCCAGAGCCTCTGGGAATGATTAGCCCTTGCTGTCCCTGGCAGGTCAGAAGGCTCAGGAGCGTTTTCTTCAGCTGGCAAAGGCAGGTTCCCACCTCTGACCTGCCAGATTTAACCTGGAAAAAGCCCACAAATGGCAGAAGTGCTGTACATTTGTAGATCCCTTCCTGTGTGTTATACAGCTACTCCCTGAAAAATCTGCTTCTGTCCTTCACTAGGATAAATAAGATGCTGGTAGTGTCATTTTTATTGGCCAGATGTGCCCAAACAGCTGGAGCTGCCTCACTGCTGTTATGTCAGTGCCTTTCCCACTGATTGGGTTTTTTCCCCTTTAATATTCCCATTATGGCATATTTTTAGCTTAATTAGCAGCAGTCCTAATCTGCTTTTTTTTTTTTTCCCCCCTTGGCATTTGGAGGCTGCAAGAGAGGCACTGGGAGGGTAGTGGGTCTCTTCCCAACTTCAGCACAGTTGGCTGTGCTGATTTGATACTGAAGAGCCATGGAAACTAACTCTGTAATAATTTTTTTGCTTCTCAGGGCAGGCTTTCCCTATTTTCCAGGTATTTTCTCAGTTGTACATAGCCTGTGCAGTTCTGGAGCCAGGAACAGCAAAGTCAGCAGACTCTATCTTTGGTAAAATAAACCTGAATCAAAGACATTGCATTTTCCATCGTGATTTACAGCAGTTATCTGTCAGCCTTAGTGCCTTGTTTCCAGCTGTGTCCAATGCTCAGCCCTTAAGAGAAAGGCAGTGCTCCTCCCACCACGGCAATCCTTTGGATGAAATAATCCTGTCATGATCTGCTTCCTCCAAGTGCAAATCTGAGTGTGAATCTGTATTTTTCTGTCTATATGCCGTGAGAAAAAATGACATTTATGCCATTCTACCTTGTCAGTGTTAGGTGCAACCAATTATTTCAGCTGATAGATCTGCTTAGTCTCTAGGAGCCATAGCTCTTTGATATCTAGTGAAAGT
Source organism: Gymnorhina tibicen (assembly GCA_013399875.1). NCBI lineage: Eukaryota > Metazoa > Chordata > Aves > Passeriformes > Artamidae > Gymnorhina > Gymnorhina tibicen. Next base: position 710,699 of record VXAZ01003885.1, read on the forward strand.
ATTTGCCACTTTCAGTGCTTTACATCTTCAAAGCGCTGTATAAACACTTAATTTAGTACAGAACCCACCAGGGATGGTAAATGAATGAAGAATGTACAAACTTCCACTTAGTGGACTAAAAGGCCTTTCAGGGAGTTGCTGGAAAGTTACTCTTGCTTTACACAGCGTGTGATTTATGCCGGTGCTGGTTCGTACCTGCACATTGCCTGTAAGGGACACCTCTGGTCAGATGATGAGATTAAAACCTCCTCCACCCTTCTTCACCTTATTTTCAGCCATTCCTTTTATCCATGTGAAACACCACACTTGATCCCCTGATAAATACAGGGGATATTCCAGGAAGGGCATTTGCTGGGCCATGAACTTCCAGCTGAACCAAGCAGAGCAGTTGGACTTGGTGCTTTTAAAGCCTTTTTCCAACCTTAATGATTTTATGTTTCAATGAAAAGCCAGAGTTTCATCTTAAAAAATTTCACTGCTGATCTTGTACCCAGTATGTGTCCTGAGTGATCTCTACCTGGTTTTGCCAGTGCTAAGGTGTCTGGTTCCTGGTGCTTTGTCGCTGTGCTGAATGAAAGGTCCTAAGGAGCCTGTGGCTTACTTCCAGTGGATTCCCAGTGTAGAGCAAATACATTTTCAGAGTCAGATCTGAGAGTAAGTCCAGGCATCTGGCATAACAGTTCTTCTCTCCTGTTCCTGCTTGCCTCTCCTTTGCTTTCAGTGTTCTCAGCCTTTTCTCAACATCGAGTCTGCTCTACCCAAAAAAGAGCGTTTATTCCAGCTGCTGGTAGCATTATTGCTACCAAATAAATTGCAAAGCTTAATAAAGCGGGGGTGATGAGTGAGCTTAAGTTGTTGAAATTAAAACTGCTGATTCCCTGCCAGTTATGGGGACTGGAAGTGTTAAACTAACTCCCACTGAACTTCTAGAACTTTCTCTTAATCCAAGCAGAGACATGGAGAGAGGGGTCTGTCGTCCAAGGCCCAGATATTTTGCATGGTGCTCGCTGCTGTGTTTTGCTGATCCCCTTGGGCTATTTCTCTGCTGTAGCTTCCAGTAAATAAATACCTATGGAGGCACAATTATAGATGGGGCTCTGAGCGGTCACTGCTGGCTCCCAGCACAGGTTTTGGTGTGAGCTGGGCTGTCCAGGGATGGCACTCGGAGTCCTGGGAGCTGAAACTCATCAGTGCCTTTCTGCCACTGACCAAAGGCAGCACTGGCATCTGCTGTGCACACCCAGCTCCCAACTATACTTCAGATCAATGACAGGCTCAGCACAAACAACTTGGAGCTTGTGCCCAACAGACATGATACACAGCAGGATATATTTTTGCTTTATGACATCTGATTCTCAGAGGTGTTTCCATCCTCCTGCAAGTGTTGGGTTTGATGGGGTTTAGTCATTAGTGCCTCCAAGCAGCTGTTTCCCATTGCTGTGCTCTGAATCCCTCATGGGTTTTGTAGTAAAAATCTAACACGAATTGCCTTGCTAATCTATCTTTTGTAAATACCAGCGCAAAAGAGGCAAACTTTGTATTCATGCATCCTTTCATTATTATGATAATTAATTTCGATTTATAACTAATTAATGCTGTTCTATGTCTAACCTGCCCCCTATTAGCAGTAGCAAGTGGGAATCAGTGAGTGTGTGAGTTGCAGATGCTGGGCTGTGCACAGAGAGAAACTCCCTGGCAGCAGCCCCTTAGCAGGGGCAAGGATCCTGCAAGGAGCTGCCTCTTCTCTTCCCTCCTGTCCCACTTCCCGCTGCTGTAAACCATGATGGATACGTTGGGCTTTCATCACTGTGAGGTGCGAGGAGGAAGGTGAGAAGTGGGAATGCCTTATAATTAAAAGTAGCAATTTAGCTGACAGTGTGATCAGAAATACAAACCTGCCTGGTGGAGCAAAGAGAGGGGAGGAGGGAACTCAAAATCTTGCTGTGCACAGGTGCTCTTTGATCTCAGCTCTAATTCAGAGCAGCCCAGTCCTGCTGCAGGTGGCATTAGATAAGAGGATGAATTCCCTGGATAGATTTTGCTGGCACTCTGAAGCAATTAGCTTTTGCTTGTTTGTAAAGTGAACATAACCAGATACTCTCCCTCTTCCCAAAAAAGGGTTTGAGACATCCCCATCTCCCGAATGGATTAATTATGGTTTCATTTCCCTCCTGGATCAATTATAGAAGTCTATGCTACTGGGTTTGCTAGCGGGGTTTCTTGTTCCCTTTCTCTCTTTCTCTTTTCTTTTCTCCCCTGAAAGGTGCTCCTGAACTGAAATCCCTCTTCATGGGTGTAAAGCAAAAAGTTCAGAAACTCTGTAACATTAAACTGAGACCCAGATAGTTTCAGTTCAAGGGCCAGGAAGTTCCTCACTGGCATGTGATGACATTCCTCAAGGTGGAGGAGGAATGGGGCAAGATAAAAGAGCGCCTGGGGAAAGCTGGGATGCTGCACACCCTGCTTGCTGCTACACCATTATTTTCCAGACTGTCTTTATAGTGGAATACAAATCCATCTGGCTGCTTTTCTGCTTTGTCCTAACTTTGTGCCAAATGACCCCTGCAAGGAATAATGATGTGCATTAGGAGCTGCAGCTGGGCCCCTGCAGCTGCAGGAAGCTGCTCTGGCTCTGTAGAGCAGGTGAGGCAGGTACAACAGTGCTCAGGAAGGCAAACCTGCAACCCTGTGCTAAAGACTCACCTTAACAGGTATTTTCTTCTGGTGCTCTGTAGGCTTGACTGAACACAGCCTGGGAGGCAGAGGAGAGCTCCCAGTTTGGGGGAGAGATGTGCTGTTCCATCAGGGGTCAGCTCCTAGGGCTGGAGGAAAGGTCCTGTTGCAGCTTATAAAATGCACATTTCAAACAAACCTCCTTTCTCTGTGAGGAATTTCATAGCTAAAGAGAGGCGAGAGTTCAGGCCACTTTCTCTTCTTATTTTGTACATTCTTCAAGGCAGATCCAAGGACCCCTCTGCAGAGTGCCCTAGGAAGCGCTGGGGTTGCATTTGGAGCCACGGCTCACCCGAGTTCTTACCTCCAGCAATTATTTAACAAATCAGCTTTCTCAAGATCCTCAGCCATTTGCTGCCTCACAGTGTAATTGTGCGTGACTGTTCCTCATTAGACAGCAATATTTACCTCCAGGGAATGAGGATTTCAGCCTGGGATGAATCAAACTTTGGCAAATGTCACTGCTTTTGTCGGGACTGAAATAAACGGGCCGGCCTCGAGCGCGCGTGGCTTTCAGCACCTGGGTATGGTGTCCCTGGCTGCCAGCGGGGGAGGCAGGGAAGCTCTGACAAAGCTGACGCTTGGAAACCCCGTTCCCTTCCCATGGAGCAGAATTCAGAACCTGAGCAACGCTGGAGTGTTTCATTGTGCACAGCTGGGTTCCACTGGGGACCAATTGGCAGGGAAGCCTCATTCGTACCAACGCTGCACAGGCTGCCAAACTTGTTAGCAGTTGTGTTTTAGGATATGCACATCTGTGATCCTGACTGCGATCCAAGCTACTTAGCCTATTTGTGCAGGAATGCAAGAGGTAAATTCCAGCTCTGAGCCTGAAGGTCGCAGTTCTCCCTTAGGTTCATCTCTGCAGGGGAAGGTGGGAATCCTCCTCTGTTTAGGGTTTTAACAGGAGGGGGCTAAAGCCCTGCTTTGCTCACTTTATCATGTATTACATTATCATTTTATTTATCTTCTGTTGCATTCATGCAAATCTGTTCCAGACAGTGGATTCTTATCTCCAGGGTCTGAGCACAAGAAGTTAATGAACCATTTGAACTCCGGTAACCACTGATGTCTGTAAACTGAATAACCCAGGCTGCAGCTGCTGCCTGAGCTCCCCTGAGTGCTGCAGAGGGATTGAGGGGGTGGCAGGGAGAGGAGGAATAGGAGAGTTCAGAGAAGCAAACTGGCCTGAGATATTTTTTTACTTATTTTAGCAGTAGTTCGAACTTTAGGCTTGGTGCCCTCCATTGAAGTAGAAAGCAGGAAAAGCAGAAGGACCCAGTGCAGGTAATTTGTCCCTACAAAGGGCATTTGTTTCTTTTGGGCTTGGAGGGTATTTATCAGGAGATGTCAGAATATGGCTGAGGCTGCCTGGTGACTGCTTGAATTTTTTCTGTAAATCTCTGGATGTGCTTTGTGGATAGATAAGGGATTGGTTTCCACGCCACAGCCTGGATGCTCCCTGCACCTGTGTGCTCCTGAGGATGCCTGGTGTTGGGATCAGGCCAACAGAGCCACTGCCTTCTAATGCCCTGACTTTTTTCAGAGATTACTTCAATTCTCATGTCATTCTCTGCTGTTTTACATTATCAGTATTACACAGTAAATGGATTTTTCCTCATGGTCTGGAGGTTTCCAAACACAGAAGAGCAGACAGGTATTTCTGCTAGGATACCAAGTGGGCTCAGCCTGCCCTCCTCAGTGGTAGATCTTGGGGAAATAAAAAGCTTCAGCCCTGCTGTGGTTATGAACTAAAAAAAAACCCAAACAAAACACACCAAAAGAAAAGGAAAAAGACAACAACAAATATCAAAACAAAAAAAAATGGAGAAGACTGTTTACAAGAACATGGCTTCCCACTGCCAGAGGGCAGGGTTAGATGGGATATTGGGAAAGAATTGTTCCTGTGCCCTGGCACAGGGTGCCCAGAGCAGCTGTGGCTGCCCCTGGATCCCTGGAAGTGTCCAAGGCCAGGTTGGACGGGGCTTGGAGCAGCCTGGGACAGTGGAAGGTGTCACTGCCCATGGCAGGGGGTGGAACGAGATGGGCTTTAAGGTTTCTCCAACCCAAACCATTCTGGGATTCTAATGGAGCTCTGTCAATTCAGGATGGCCAAGCAAAGGGAGTCTGGTCACGGCTGTTCTAAGATCTGAGCTGGTACTCTCAAAGTTTTGGTTAAATTTCATTGGATGGGTGGGGTTTGTTTGGCTTCTGACCCTTGAAGAGTGAGATCTGTCTCTGTGAGGTGTCTGTGTCATGGACAGCTGCCCTGGAGCACTTCCTCAGCTCCTTTTAGAGCCCCTGGAGAGGGATAGGTGTTCTCAAGCATGATCCATCTCACCAAGACTTCTCCAGGAGGATGGGATGACATTCAGAATAAAAGTAGTAGTTTCTCTTTGCTAGCTGCAAAGAGAGCAGAGGTGATGTGGGTCTGTTCTAAACATCTGAGACCTGGGTAAATCCCACCTGACTTGATTTCTGTTCCTTGCTGAAGCTGGTGGGATTTCAAACCACTCAGTTTGATGTGAGGGATGTTCAACCTTCACCAAATCAAGCTTGAGCTGCCTGTGTCAGATGTGGAAGCTGTTCCACTTTTGTCCTAAACTTCTCAGGATGGCGAATGCTTCGCTTTTACGTGTCAGCTGAAAAATCATTGCTGTTTGAATTATGACAGTAAGAAAAGAAAATACATATTCTTTTGATCTCCACAATAAAACAGGATGCGGAGATTTGGAATGAAACACTGTCCAGCGATATTTGAGCACATCTCCGTGTATCAGCTTAAAAGCTGGATAGATGCAGATATTCAGAATTCTCAAAGATACTACTTTGTTGCACTCATTTTAATGCTTTTCCAGGCCACCACAGTTCATTCTTTTCCTTGAGTTTCACATGCAAAGCATCTGGTTTAAATACAAATTAGTCTGAAAACAATCTTCTTTTTCCTTTAAATTTTAAAAGCTTGGATTTAGCTTTTAGGCTCATTAATATTCACAAACACTGCTTAGTTAAGCTTGCTTTAATTTCTCTGTGTGCTTTGTTAACAGGGATTATAGTGATGTTTGCATTTGCATGTGAGACTTTTAGTATTGTGCAAATTTTGGTCATTATTATGGAAAAAATGTTGAAAATCTGCCTCAGTCTCTCCTGTACTTTCTCTAACTCTTGTACTTCTCGATAGCTTTGTGAGAGTGTTTCTTTCCATATTTATTAGGTGGATTTTGCATTTCTCTTTGAAAGGTGTTTGAGAGTTTCTGAACCCCAGAGGAGAAGGAGACTTTTGGTCTCCAGGTACGCCTTTGGCACTCGGCATCGACAGGGGAACGTGCCTCTTGGAATTTGGAAAGCACATTAGCCTTGGAGCAGTCCCAAATTTGCACAGCCTTTCCCTCAGCCAGTGGGACACCGTCAGCGTTTGTCACCAGCCTTGGCCAAATGAGCTGGAAAGCACAGCAGCCTTTTCCTAATGATGTTCTGGAGCCAAAGCCTGCTCCCAGCTAAACACCTGGATCTGCAGGCAGTGCCTGGCTGCCGAGGCTCTGGAGTGTTTACAGAGGGATAATCCTTGGCTGCTTAACTCCAGACGTGCTCAGTGCTGTTGAAAAGCAGCAGATGAGTGACTCCTGCAGCTCCAGCCCTCCCTGTCCTGGGAGATGGCTCAGCCTGAGCAGTGCTGGCTGCTCCCTGGGAAACCCAGGGCTGTATCCCAGCCCCGTCCTGCTGCAGGGACGGGGGGTACAGCTCCTCCACCCCTGCCCAGGCAGGCAGTGAGTGCCCAGCCCGTGGGCCACTGAAGTGCTGAGATGAGACTGATGCTACCAGCTCATCTCAGGGCAGCAACCAGTGCTGTTGTTGGGTTGGGATGGGATGGTTGGGATCACCTTCTGAAAAGCGGGAGGATCTAATTTGATTTCCTTTTCTTCTTTTTCCTGAATCTCAGCTTTAATGTAGGAAGTTTAGGTTGGTTTGGTTGGTTTTTTTAAGTATACCAACATTCCCAAGACACATGACTGTCATTGTAGTGCCTGCTTTAATGCTTATTATTGAAGTTTGTTTCAGCTCCCTGAGCCAAGTCTTCCCTTTCGTTAGGTGATGCTGGCCCCTTGATCCTTTACTCCTTGGGGGAAGGACAGCTCAGACTGGCTGGTTTTTTATAGGAACTCAGTGGCAGAGAAGAGTTTGCAACTGAGGCAAAACTTGAAGCTTCTCATTCACAGAGCACATGTCAGACCTGCCTAGGCTGCTGGGTGTGACAGCCCCTCCACCTGGGAGAAATTCACCACTTCTCTGTTGAAATTGTGTCCTTGACAATGTCAGTGAGAGGAAGTAGGGGTTATAAACCTGCTCTTAGGAATCTTGCAGGTTTTTTTGCCTGCTTGTTCTTGCACTGTAGCACAGTTTATTTTCTTCCCCTGTCCTGTCAGCCTGACTTAGAGCAGCGCTGGAGCATGATTTTCCTGATAACTTCACCTGGATCTTGTAGAGAAGCAGTTTTTGGCAGAAATTGTCCACAGAGACCTCTTCCTCCTGTATTAATGACATAGACAGCTCTGTCAGTCCCTCAGGTTATGGGGTTTTTTGTCACATTTTGTTAGCAGGAACATCAGGTGTGTGCCTGACTAACATTAATACGGGCTGCTTCTGTTTTAGGCCATACAGGGGAATTGGTGCCTGAGCAGAGGTTGTGTCAGAGCACCAGGGCAAAGCTTGAGCTGAGCAAAGCTGCTCTGCCTTTCTCTGGGCTTTTTCTCCCTGCCTTGAGGGAAGTGGCTCTTGTGAGAGATGGGGGAAGGAAGAGAATAATTGGCTGTGTCCTACAGGCAGGTTCCCTTGCAGATGAAGAGTAGCAGGATACAGATCGCTGCACGATGCTGTGGCTCATCAAGAGGAGCAGTTCTCCAGTGTTTGTAATTTAGGATTAAGTTCCTTCTCCCTGCAAAGGCAGCAGAGGTCTGCTGAGGCAAACCAGGAGATTATTTTGTTTGATGTGTTACTGATGCTTGTCTGAGCCCTGGGTTTGCCATAGGAGCTCAGAGTGAGTATTCCCTTTCCTTTCCTCTCCTCTCCTCTCCCTGCCTAAAATCTCCCCACTCACAAATCAGCGGCCAAGTGAAATTTGTACATCCAGGAACTTGCCATGCAAAGGGAACTTATTTTTCTGACTTGTTTTGACTGCATCTTGCATATTGCACCTTCCCTTGGAATCCTTGAGAACGTGTTCCCCCAGTCTGTAATTTCATACATCCCTGTAATTTATCACTTGTACGGTTTTGTCTTGTGTAGCAAGAGATGCAGCAGAATCTGTAAATCAGATAAAACATTACTGTGATCACACAATAAATGAAACCTTCATTTCATATAATGTCTTCAGTGGCTCTTGGGTGGTGTTTCTTGAGCGGTGTGAGAAATTAAGGGGAAAAAAAGGCAATGGAATTCTCTGAGAGACCACCATTTGGATTCAGCAGGAAATAATTCATTAATTGAGTACCATCTGTGTGCCCAGTCCCATTGCTGTGGGATGCATCACAGGAGCATGGAAGAAACAGCAGAGGAAAGCCCTGGTGTAACTTTTAGGGATGGTCTCTTTCCCATTTCAGCTAGAAAGGTGTGCAGAGGGTTAATGTGTCTTAGGATTTGTTTATTTATTTATTGAAATTCAGTCTGATGGATTTAGGGTTTTCTATTTTCCCATGTGTAGTTTTGGCCACTGTTCTGAATTTATGAAGGAGATGCGTGTATGTTTTTCTTGCTCTTGCCTCTTTATCTGCTTTATAAAGTCAAGTTATGGTGAATGTTCCTCTGGAGAATCTTGTAAAGTTGTGTGATACCTGTCCCTTTAAGTGAAGATTGTAAACTTGGGAGGTGCAGCTTGAAAACTGTCGGTTGATATGAGTTGTTCTCTGTTAAATTTCTTCCTAAGGATTCACTTTTGTACTTTTACTCTGTATTTGTTGCTTTTTCACTGTAGTTCCTGCTGACCCTGAACCCAACTTTGGTCACAGATGTATTTCATTGGGTCTCTGTGGAGCCCTGGTGACTGTGCTCCTACAGATCAGCATGGAATGGTTTGGGTTAGAAAGGATCAGAAAGCTCATCCAGTCCCATGGGCAGGGACACCTTCCACTATCCCAGGCTGCTCCAAACCCCGTCCAACCTGGCCTTGGACACTTCCAGGCATGGGGCAGCCACAGCTTCTCTGGGCACCCTGTGCCAGGGCCTCATAATTTCACAGGGAAGAGTTTCCTCCTCATATCCAATCTAAATCTCTTTTAGTTTAGAACCATTCCCCCTTGTGCTGTCCCTATCTGTCCCTGTCAAAAGTCACCCCCAAGCTTTTTTATAAGCTCCCTTTAAGTACTGACAGGCCTCAGTGAGGTGTCCCTGGAGCTTTCCCTTCTCTGCATGTGCCACACGTAGTGGATTTTGGGTTGGGATTTGGGTATTCAAGTGAATAAACAGATGCAATACGCGATTCTCTTCTTGCATTTCAAACCATCAAAACTTTTGGGGCCAATATGGCACTAAAAAAACCATCGCTGGCTTTAGTGTTGGAGTTTCTGCTTTCAGATACTGATTCATTTGGGGTTTTTTTTGTTTAGTTTTGTCACTGGAGTAGCTCCAGCAGAGTTAGTGGTTGGAGATCAGTGCCGTAAGAGGCAAAACACTTTATCCTGCCATGTACATGCATGTGTGTTTTTGAGTCCTGCTGACTCAGATCAGAGAGCTTGAGATTACATAAAGGAATATCAATAGAGTTTAAAAGACTCGAATTAAAATGGAGAATTTGTCACTTCAAGATAAAGTAAAATAATGATGTTTTGAGATTTCGTTTTAAAGTTTAACAAAATAAGGTTGTTGGAACTGCAGAATCGTGGAGCATCACCAATATGGAAGTAATGAAAGAGGCAGAATCATTAAATCTTCCATAATTTGTTTTGATGCAGCAAGCCCTGCCTTGCTGGATCGAACTGAAATAAAGGATGATCTGAGAAGTGGCTGTTGAGGCTGTGAAAAGAGCTTTTTCAGATATGTTTCCTTCTCTTTCCCTGTGCACACATAAAAGCTGTTCATGTATCTTACCCAAACAGAAATTAATCATTGAATAACTGACAGAAATGTTAACTATCTTTTATTTAGGGTCAACGAGTCTTCACTGTGGATAGTTTTTGTTGTGGTATTATGGGGTGGAAAAAACCACATATATAGTCCCCGTAGTAAGGGATTAATTACCTGAAACTTCACTGCTGCAGAGTTTTCCTTTGTTTTGATTTAAGCATTTAACTTTTATCAAAGCTACAAGGTATTATTTTCATCCAGAAGATCTGAACACAGGAATGGTTTTGAGCCTGAGGCTTAAGGGATGTTTGTGCCTCTGTGTGAGGCTTAATGTAGCATCAAGGTTTAAGAATTGTTGTGTATGTGACACGTTAATTTATTATTGTGAGAGAAAAGAAGGAATCTAAGAAAAAGAGAATAAAGATCCCATAAGAACAGTGAAAACATCCAGCTGCACAGATGTGCGAACTGTAAAGCTTAACAGTGGTAAAGATGGGATTATTGTTTCTGAAAATGTGTTGCAATTATGCACTCTGCTTTGGAGACCATAAGTCCTTTCATACACTCTCTCATTTTGAGATGAAAACTGCTAAGCAACAGAAGAGTTTAGCTGTGCACTAACAGGATTTCTCTGATTACATAGAAAGGTAGCTGCAAAATCAGGTTATTTTTTCTTAAAGGAACAGCAATAAAACATGCTTCCAAAGCAAAATCACAATTTTCTAGGTTTAATAAAGTTCTGAAATATTTTTCTCTAGCTATATCTTTTCATTTATTTGCCTTATATCTTTAAGTTTATGGTATCCCATGCAGGGATCAGTGTTGCCAGACTTGTTCTTATGAACGAGTGGTAACTCTGAAGAAGGGGACATTTAGATATTTACAAGAAATTCTTCCCCACGAGCTTCTGGCACAGGTTTTCTAGGGAATTTCTGGTTGCGCCATCCCTGGAAGTGTCCCAGGCCAGATTGGACAGGGCTTGGAGCAACCTGGGATAGTGGAAGGTGTTCCTGCCCATGGACCTTAACTTTAAGGTCCTTTCCAACCCAAACCATTTTATATTTCTGCCTGGAACTGGTTTTCTTAAGACAGCTGGGAAAACTGGCCGGGTTAGAAATACAAACATTCAAGCCTAAGTTGAACTGGAAATGAGACTCCTGTGTGGACTGTGGTGAAATCTGGAGCTGTGAGATTGAAATGTTTGTCTTTTCTTCCTTGTCTTTGAATTGAGTAGAGTTCTTACAGCTCAGGAACATTTGAAATGTTGTAGAGCAGCCAGAAAAGATTAACCAGTTTATTGAATCCTCTTTGCTTTTGCCATAGTAATCACTTTTACTTGAAACAAAGCAATAGTTCAAACTATAGATTATTATACTATCATGAGAAAATGCTTGTTAAGAATGAAAGAATTATGTTATCTACAGTAAGACCATTTTAATATTCCATGGCTCTGTAGGCTTGAAATCTTAAGTTATTGCCTTAAAATCCTCTCACATAAAATCCATAAGCTCGCTGAAAAAAAGGGTTCTTGTTTCAGTTCTCTCAGAAGTGAGCGTTCTGTTCTGCTCCCCTTCAGCCTGTCACCATCCTAAGGAAAACCTTGTGGAGTGTATTATGGGATGGGCTGTGTCACACCTCTGGGACCTCACTTTTCTAAGCAGATGTTGTTTTTGCAAAATTGTGTGTGAAAATAGTCCTTAAAACTCAGTCACAGGAATTAGGCCCAGGAGGGACCGCCCGGCGGTACTGCATCTTGTGGTTGTCAAACTACTGGTTTTTGCTTATTTCTCCCTCACTCAGAGCCAAAAAAAGCATTATAGCTCTTACCCAACTTAGGTTATGTTTTGTCTAAACATGTCTTTCGGAAACTTTCATCTCAAACATTGAGATATGGCAGTTCCAGTCCTTCCCTTTGCTGTTTGCACCAGTGGTTAATCACCCATATACTGTAAAAAATGTCTCCCTTCTTCCTAATTTGAACTTGTCTGAGACTCTGTGGAACAGCAGCTGCGGATCTGACAGAACAGTGTTTCATGATCTTTCCCTGAAGTGATCTAATAATATTTAACATCTGTGGACCACTTGGGTTGCCAAGATTGTAAAAGCCTGCAGTGAGAGAGTTTGCATTATAAAGGACACCCCACTTTTGTGCTGCTCTCATACATGCAAATTTGATGGCTTTTTTAGAAATCAGGTAACATTTTGGCGTGCTTGCAGGTTTGCTGGACATGTACTGAGCTCTGCCCTATCAGTGTAAACATGTACTTGCTGTGTATCTTCATCTTCCATCCCTGGATGCATTCTGCATTCTCTGTGCTGTCCTAGAAAAAAACTGTCTCGGGCAGAAATAGTAACTAGGTTTGGGCAAATGTTGCAAGTGTTTTTCAGTCCTAGAAACCTCAGAATTACAAGCTGGAGGGTGCACTAGTTTGTGCTTGAATTCCAGAGTGGTTTAAAAAAACCCAAACAAATGAACAAATAAAACTATCTTGTACTCTGAACAAAGATCTGCAGCAGGTATGTTTGTGCTGCTTCATTTTGCTTGTCATAAATAAGAGTTTTGGTGGTACTGGAAGTCAGAGCTTGTTGTTTACTGAGACACATGTATTTGTAGGCAGGATAGAGGATTTGTGCCTGGGGGTTCCACCTTGTCTCTTCCTGGGTTTGTGAGATGCCCCAAAGGGCCTGGGAGGGGGGTTGGTGCCAGCAGTGCTCCTGGGAGAGGAGAGTGGCTTTGGGGAAGTGCACAGGGATGTGAGCAGTGTCTGAGCTCATCAGCACAAAACCCGTGTGAGCCCCAGAGCTCTGTCAGGGGTGGGACTGCTGGAGCACAAACCTGGAGGAGAGAGCAGGGGGTGCGGGGATGAGAGCTGGGTGCCCGAGCCTGCCGCAAAGGCAGATGGGGCTGCTGGTTTGCGTGTCAACCAAATTCATTTCCTCTTTGTGGGGCTTTGCTCTTCTTTGGCAAAGTGTCGGGTACTGAGGGGTTGGTTTGTGTGGGTGACAGCACAGGCTGCTTCAGAACACCTAAGAACTAAAAGGCCAGTGTTGCTCGCACTGGAAGCTGCAGAGGCCAAGCACTGTTTTGCCTCTTAGGACTTCTCAGGTACTGCAGGGGGTGGTGTGCTCACTTTGGGTCTGTTGCAGCAAGTGTAGGAATATACTGAGAGCTGGAAATGAGAGAAGGGTCCCAGTCCTGGAATTTTACTACTTGAGAAATCCAGTCTTTGCTACTCCTAGGATTTCCACTTGCAAAGCAACTTCTCTACAGGCTTAACTTCTCTAGGGCTTTTGTGTCAGTGCTGCAGTGGGGCTGGAACCAGATGTTGTAAAGGTGCCTTCCAACCCAAACCATTCTGTGGTTCCCTGAAATGCTGGGTATTTGTAGTGTGTCGAGCCGTCCTTGTGCAGCTGGGTGTCAAGGCTACAACCCAGCACTCATCTCTTATCTTCTCCAGGCGTTTTAGTACAAGAGCAAATTACCTGCTGGTAGAGAAACTGGGTGTTAAGTGTCTGGATTCAGCTCTTTGATGTCCTCCTGAGGTTTTGTGCAAGTTTGATATAAATTTCCATGGTGTTAAGGACATGGGAGCTATACAGGAGCTTAATGCCAGTTTGAAAAAGGTGTTAAGTGATTAGTTCCCACTGGTTTTCAGTAGGAGTTATGTGCCTGGCTGCTGCTTTCAACCTTGCTAATTGCCATCTTACAGCTTTAGGTACATTGCTACACATGAAAGTGTGTCCTGTGGTGCTTATATGACAGTTTTTCACTCACACAATAGAGACAATGTTTCTTCATTTCACTATAATGACGAGGGAGAGCACGTGAAAAATTGTTATGTTCCCGAATTCTGTGGAATCATGGGCTAAACATTAAAACTAATCCTTGGAACAGCACTTGATCATAAGCAGTTCACCGCTCATAACCTCAGTTACTTCATTTTCTCAGCAACACCTGAAAGATTCTGTTTTTCATTTGAAAGCTGAGGTTTGCATGGAAAAAAAAGCCAAGTTTTGTCCTTAGCTTGTCTCTGGAGCAAGGGGTTATGAGCACAAAACACTGGGCAGAGGGAATTTCAGGGAGCTACAGTTGACACAAAGCATACTGAGAGGGGAGGGGATGCTTGAATTAATTTCCTCTTGTTCCAGAATACTCAGCAGTCTCTGTTCTGCCTCGCTGCAACCCCACTGCTTCCAGTGGCTTTGGAAGGGATGGGATTAGAGGAGCAGTGATTAAGATTATCCTTTCCTTTTAATTCTTGTGTTATGTCTGTGTTGGGATAGCCACTGTGATTATCCCCACACCCTGAGATTGATTTCTTGTCCTCAGATGATGGAGAAGGAGTGTGGCTTTCATGCAAACATATAGTGAGTGTCGAACAAACTCAATATTGGTTCTGAGCTCAGAGGATCTTTCTCTAGGCAGTGGTGTGATATAAAATCTTGTATTTTGCCTTTGCATGAAAGATCCGCCTCTGGCCTTCAAATACAATATTTTGGTCCATTCCTGCTCTTGGCCTCCTGTAATGTTTCTTGAAGTGGAATTAGTTTTTTACAGATTTGAAGTTCTGTTGTGTCGGATACCAGTCTGTAATGCATTTAGCTTCAAATTATGTTATATTAAAGTTCAGTGAAGCTGAATCTGTTTTTATTTCTCTGCCAGTCAAATCAATATCCTTCATCTATTTGCCAATGGGAGGCAGAAAAAAGAGAATGGTTTATGTGGGTGGCAGTGCCTTGATTGGCACACGAGAGGAACAAACGGGAGCAGATAAATTGTTTTCTGTTTTTCATGTTTCTTTGTTTTCCAAGTTCCAGTTGGGTTTTTTTTTTCAGTAGGGTCTTAAGCAGTTCTCCAAATGATGGAATTTCAACTTCTGAGGAACACATGCTCTGTCAGTGTTTGTTGTCAGGTGTTCCCTAGTGAAACCCTTGAGGACCCCTTGCTGCTGCAGGTGTCCCTCATGCCGACACAGTCGATTTCCCTGGTGACACCTGGATCCACACTAAAAGGATGAGTTTACTTGGAAGGAAAAACACGAATATGAGCAACTGCTTAAACCTATTTCTGCCTAGAAGAAATGCTAAGAAAGCCTCTTTCATTCTTAAGATGGCAGAGTTGTGGCATTTTGTTACTGCTCTTTTTGAGTCAATTAAAGCTGAAATGCCACTTCAATAGGCTGTGAACAGAGAGTAGAAATTAGGAGGAAGATGTAACGTGAGTGGTGGCTTGCAGAACGGCACCCATTGGAAGTATTAGTGGAGGTCAAGGATTTCAGAAATGTGCCCATGGTGCCCTGATTCTGCTTCACTGACCCCCAAGGTCAGTGGGGAAAGGCTCCCTGGCATCACTGAGAGCCAGTGTGAGCTAATGAAGAGCATTTTGGTAACTCCATCCACGGAAAAACTGCTGGCTGCTCCTGAGCCCTGACATCTCCAGAATGAGATGGCATCTGACATCTCCTGTGCTCAAGCAGCTCTGGAGTGCCTTGATCTCTAAGTTTTAATTTAACATTTCAGTTTCTAATGACGGTTGTAAAACTGGCAAGCAGGATGTAGCCTTATTTTGCTTTTCTACCTGGTTATTTTCCCAGGTAAGATTCTCAATGGATGATAAATCCATTTAAAGCTTAATGGAGGGTATATTCTTAGAGCTGGGTTTTTACTGCTAAGACTGCAATGCTTAAGCTATAAACACTTATTTAAGCAGGTTTACAGATGGATGTGGATATGGGTTCTTGGTTTTCTGTATGTTTCTGTCACTGGGTGACTCGAGTGTTATTTCCATTAGATTTGGTTGTTACTTTTGATTTGTCTGTGTGCATTTGAATTGAAACTGGGGAAAAATGTTTTTTTCAGGATGATTAAATACATAAAGCAGTTAAACTTACTGTCTGTAAAAAGAGAAAATAAGCTTATAAGATTTTTTTTACATTAAAATTGATTTACTAAAGTAACTTGCTAGATATAAAGTTGAAATAGATATAATTTGAGCCGTGCAGAAACTTCCATTTACTTGCCTCGAGTGTGACTTAGAAGCAATGGGGGTGTTTCTGGCTCTGTGGGTGGCAGAAGGTCGAGAATGAGCAGGGAACTGAGGATTCCTGGGCTGGGCACAGTCCTGCCCCGCCTGGTACAGGTAATTTCCCTGGATTGAGGAGCTTCATCCTGCTTTGGGATCAAGGGCTGTTTGCCTTTCCAATTCTCTCTCAAGTCAGTAAGCTTTTTCCTAGCAAACCATAATACCTCGCTAGTCGTCTTTAAAATGTTCTTTTGGGTGAGTGCACACTCCAGATTTTTAGTTAATTCCCCCATTTTCACTCTGCTGGCCTCCTGATCACCGCAAATCCTCTTTATCCTGGTGAATTGTGAATGTGGAAAACTTCTTTTAAATAATGCTCCGTATGAGCAGGAGATAATTATGTTTATCTATGTCGTGCAAACCCAGCTTTCACACCACATTAAGTCTGAGAAGTCAAGCATTTAGGAGAGAGCAGCATCACAGCTGAGCAGCAAATCTATGGGCTGTTATCACCACTTGAGAAGGATGCTCCTGCCAGCTCCCCCTCTTCCTCGCTGCTTCCTGTGATTCTGGTCAGCAGAATTCCTGCAAGGGTGGGATGAAAACTGGAAACTCTCTTTTCCAGCAGGGGCAAAGTTGGCTTTTTTTACTACAGTATCGGGACTCTTCACATTGTTTGGATTCTCCTGTTGGGGCTTTTTAAGAGCTGGAGAGTGGGGCTTGCTAGCACTTTACTTTCCAAGCCTGTATTTCTGCCTGTCTTTGTGGAAATTCCAGGTTTTTTCATTCTGCGTGAGTGTAGAACTTCATCAGGCTTTCCAGTAAAGCAGACATTATCTATCGTGAACTCAGCTACAGATCAGAAACAAAATTTATGTGCTTTTTTTTATCAACACAAGGCTTAAGATTGCAGCTGCCATCCCATAAATTGTAAGTAAGGCTGCTGAAGTGGATTATTTTATACTTTGTGAAACAGCATAGAATGCAAACGCTTAACAAGATTGGGCCCAGCAGACACATCAGGCAGCAGCTTTACAGAGCTGGCGTGCACACACTGAAGCAAAAATTAACATGGAAATGCCAGACGTGCTTTTGAGACCCATAAACCAGTATTGATTCACAAAATAGGCACCTTCAAGTGTTGAGATGAGCATCCAGACAGGTGTAGCTGTGCCTGATGAAGAACAGAGGGGTTTTGCCCTTTCATTGATAAATACGTATTTAATAACTCGGGCTCACTTCTGCTCCAGAAATCAATCACGAGGCTTTTGCTCAACCCTTTTGGTGCCTTCCTACTCCTTAATGAGCAAGGTAGCTGTCCTCTCAGGCCAGGACTGTATCTCTGGGTAAGTGATTGGTTTCCACCTGTTCCACGTGGTGATAATTCATAAGGGTAAATTTTGCTGTGTGTGATACAAACACAGCCAAGAGAATCTGTGCCCCGGGGTGTAACTGCAGGTGGGAGAGCCTGTGAATTCTGATGCTGTGCAGAAGGATGCCTTGGACCAACGCTGCTTTCGGGTTGTCTTGGAGGCAGGAATGTGGGGGTTGAGACACTGTTGCTGTCAACAGGTCAGGTTTCTCCTGCTGTCTGTACAGATAAAAAATCACTGCTTAAAAAACAATAAATAAATGAAGGGACTTGGGTTTGTGCTGCTGTAACAAAGTAGAACATTCCTCTCTGGGTGTAGTTTCCGTGCACTGAACAGATAGAGGCTCAAACACTTTAAATATTTAAAATTGTATTATTTTTTTAAGATGCTCATTTGCCAAAAACTAACCAGGAAAATATGGGAAGTGGTTACTGCCTTTCCATGCGTCTCCACGGGAGAGAATCCATCTTTATGTGCAAGGAGAGCACTGAACAGCTCAGCTGGAGACTTAGGAGCTCTAATGGAATGTGTCCTTTTCCAAGGACTGGCACCCAGCTGTGGGAAAGGACCTCCTCTGGACTGGCAGCAGTTTTGTAACTCCTGCTCCTGAAGTCCAAGACTGAGAGCTGCTGGCATTTCTGAGATATTTTCGAAATCTTGCCTCACATTTTGGTTTGATCTGATGCACTTAGTTCCCTTCTCGCAAACTCTGCATTATCAACAAAGAAATAAAGCAGAGTTTGCATTGTGCTCTTTGTCTGTTGGGTTTATTGGAATTCATAATCTAAATTGTGTAAAAAAAAAAAAGGTAAATGTTGATACAGCATCTTCCCTTTTTAATTTCCTGCCTTTTCCCAGGACCTCAGCATCAATTGGTTGTTTTTTCAGCCACTGCCACAGTAGCCCTGACCCGAAGACCATTCCAAATGATGTTCCCTCTGTTCTGCCAAGTCAATATTTTCTGTCTGCTGTTCTGTAAATACCTCACGTTATTAAGTCCCTGTCCTTTATTACATCTCACTGTGGCCTCCCTCCTGGGATAGGACAAGTATTTGCCTCCTTGGAAATGGAGAGAGAGTCAAACACAAAGAAGGATCTGAGTAAGGGATACAAAGTGCTTTTTCCTTGTGCCTAATTAAGGTGGTTATTTCTATGCGTGTTTTAAAGCAGCCTAATTGGCCACATCATCCTGCACAACATCAGTCTTTCTTTAATTGTGCAGGATTAATTTACTTCATTCCTGTGCTGATGTAGAGGTGTCCTCTTTGTCAGTGTGCTCTTTCTGTGGCTACCTAGTGATGTGCATTTTTGGGTTGTGTCTGAGTATTTTAGGGGTATGACAGCTCTGGAGACAGCACTTGGGCTCAGTTTTTGAGAACATGTGTGTTGTGTGGCATTTCCAGGGTGTGTTCCTGCCCTGAAGATGGACACTGGGAGGATCAGCCCAGGCTAGCTCTTTCATTTACTGGAAGCAGAAGACAGCAGGAAAACAGTGCAGACACAGCTGGGTAGTGATAATGCCATGAAATGACTCCTCCCCATGTCCTTGTTCTGCAGCCTCACCTCTGCTTCCCAGCATGAAGTAATTAGAAAGAAATTAAGTATGTGATTCTTTAAAATGTCAATGCTATTGAAATCTCAGCTCTAAGATCAGAGGAGACTCGAGTGGGTTCTGTCATTTTAAGTGGCTCTGTTACCAGGATGCTGGGAACAAATCTTCATCTTCACTTGAGGGTCTCAGCAGTGATTGGATCAGGCACATCTTTGATGGTGTGACCTACCTGAGCATCTCAAGGATCATTCACAGCAAACCACCGTGTGTTTTATGTGTCTTGGGCGTGTGACAGATTTCTCTGCTGCTCTTCCCAAATCCATGTGTCCTCCGGGGGGATTTGTTGTATTTTTGCCTTGATCACAAAGTCTGCTCCTTTCTTTTAATGGAGGCGGTCAGAGATGGTTTTTGGCTTCCTGTACCTTTCTTCAGTTCTTTTCTGTGCACTCCAATGGCAGAGCAAGGGAGGAAGAAGTTACTTTACAGACTTCTCAACAGACTTTGAAACCACATCCAAAACTAAAGATGCAATATTTAACAATTAGGAATAAATACTGCATAGCACCTTCTTTCAGAGTAGCTTTGCTGCTGAAGATGTGTTGGGCAATGAGTTGCTTG
Organism: Gymnorhina tibicen; assembly: GCA_013399875.1. Taxonomy (NCBI): domain Eukaryota; kingdom Metazoa; phylum Chordata; class Aves; order Passeriformes; family Artamidae; genus Gymnorhina; species Gymnorhina tibicen. The sequence continues at coordinate 730,053 of VXAZ01003885.1, forward strand.
GCTCCCTCATTCCAGTGCGCAGATAAGGGGATGAAAGTTGAAAATGGATTTATGGCTATTCTTTAAAGCTTGGTGCATCTGAAGCTGGTTCAAAAGGAATTATTAATGTCTATGTGGAGTGGGAGGACTGATTTTTTTTTTTTTTTTAATATAATTTCTATTACCCCCTTTGAAAACCTCAATATAACTCGAAGAGGTCAAGACAAAGTATTTCCTATGGGCAGGCCCTAAGGCTCTCCCACTCATGTTGGTTGGAGTTGTCAGCTGCCAAGAGTGGAAGAGACTTCAGGCATTAAAGTGCTTTCATATTATTTGATGTGTGGAGCATCAGCTGAGAGAAATTTGTATATGAATAGAGTTTTTACCTTCTGTTTCTTGTGTAGTTTGGGAATTTCAGAGCTTAAACTGTGGTTTTTCTTGTATTTCTCAGCCCATGTTGGTAAGTATGGTTTGATTGTGTTCGCTTTGCAGCTCTTCAGGTTACAAGTCTGAAGCTTTTGGCAGCATCCTAAAGCAGATCTATAATCAAAGCCATAAAGGATTTCCCTGTGTCTGCGGACACAGGGCTGGGGTCAGGCCACTGGCTTAGAGAGGGGAAAATGATTTCTCACTCGCTGTTAGCACTTATGATTTCCTTTAGATGGTTTTTTTAAGTGGCAGGCAGGGCACCCATGACAAAGTCCCACTGTTCATGGGGTGGTCAGGAGGGGAGAGGCAGAGAGAGTTCGTGTGGCACTGAATCAGCGTGGAGAGAAAAGAGCTGCAGGGAGTTCTGCGCTGTGCCTTTGTGTTCTGGGGAGAAGAGTCTGACAAAGGAGAGGTGGATGTGGAGAAACACTAATGAATAAAATGTCACCTGTGAAAGTCAGCATTGTCTTCCTGCACTCTGTGGCAGAGAACTCTCAGCAGTGTTGGATGGATGGCAACTCCCCTGTTAAGTGGAGGAGGGAATAGGGGGTTTGTTCCAGCCTTTTAATTATACACAGGACACAAAAAAGTTAGTGGTGAGAATTCAGCAAAAGAACTTGGGGATTTTTTTTTACCCTCCTTGTTCTTTCTCAAGTAAGATTGCACACATCAGCAACTTGTATGTCAATTTTCCTACCTCTCATATTTGAATTACGATCATGTCTCTCTTTCCTGGACCTGTTCTTGCAGGAACAATTTATTATGAACTACTTGAATTCGATATTCTGTGAGTTTAAAACTCAGAATGTGTATTTCTGTGAGATACCCATCCTATTTATAGTTACTATCGCTTATTGTTTTTCTCTTGCTTGAGTGCTGGACATGAGCTGCAAATCTAAACTCCAGCAAGAGCCCTCCTCCATCCCGAGCCAGTGGAGGCTGTTCTTGGTCAGCTCCTCAGTGCTGAATTTCAATTAGCGTGAGCAATGGGGCTTCTAGACTTTTACCTTAGTGGTCCCACATTAAAATATTCATTGTTCACTTTCTTAAGCTCTCTGGCTCTTTCCTGATACATAAAAACAAAACACTGTCCTGGGCAGAATGTGCTCCAAGGTGAAGATGAAAAAACTCAAGTGACAGGTGTCAAGAGACAATCATGACATGGAATAATTTACTGGAAACACAGCACTGATGAGGGCTGGATGAGAACCCACAACTGCTGATATTCTTCTCCTGATCACAGAGGGCTGAATGAGTGGGCAAGGTAATTAATGTCAGCAGAGTGGCTCTACTCTGATTTATGCTGATGTTACTGAGCTTAAAAATCCTGCCCTTAATCATATTTGAAGTCTGGCAAACTGAAAACTTTTCTTGCAGATTGTAGTTGTAACACTTAAAGTAAAATCATAAATCTTTCTTGCCCCTGCTGCTCTTGCTGCCCTGTCCTTTCAGGTTTCTTAGGGGCCTGAGGGGGCCCCTTTCATCTCCTAATTGAGGTAAAGGGGGATAATTTTTTCTGCTGAATTCTGCTTTTACTTGCTTAAAAGCTCTTCCTTCAGGCAAAAGGTTGTGCAACACTTGGTTAATGCCAAGTGGCAGGGGTTTTCCTCACAGAAAGAAGAAAATTAGCAACTTCTGTAAAACTCTGGAAGTCGATGATAACTCTTCTGTTTTCTTCTAAGCCTACTACGCATGCAGGAATTTCAGAAAAGCTGATGTTCCTTCTCTAAGTTACAGAGAATTCCAGGGAATTCTAGAGCTGGAGGCACCCCCATGGAGTGGATTTTGTTGTGCCCTGACATGTACATCGTTCTGCTGCTGTCTCAGGGTGTAGCAGAGAAACTCAGTAGTTTTAGCTGTTCCCAGGAGATTACTCTAGTTTTTCTTTAAATAGGCAAAATGCTTTGGGTTTTTTTCCCTAAAACTCTGGAGCACTTCAGACTTTAATTTAAAGAAAATACTTTCTTAAACTAAAATTAGTTGAAATCCATGAATTTTGCAGAACTTGGGGAAGATACAGTGCAGAAATAAAACAACTGCCCTGAGTTGAAAGAGTTTGAATTGACAGGACCAGCGAGCAGGTTGTCTGCAGAATTTTTGGGTTCTGGTAGTTTTGGAATGGAATAATTTAGCAGCACGGAGCACGTTCATATTGGAAGTGCCTTGCACACGTTTCCTGCCAAATCCCTTTTTGTTGTTTCAGAAAGGCGCAGAAGAATTTTTCCCGTGTTATAGATGGGGAAATGGGGTTGCAAAATCACTTACTTAAAATTGTAAGGACCAGATTTAGAGGTAATGCAAAATGTGAGTGTTTAAAAATTCATTGACCTTTTTTTAGATTTCCAGAAACCCAGTCCAGTCCGAAGGGATGTCAGGCCTCCTGTCTTGAACTTCATTGCAAATGCTGTTGTTGATGTCGATGAATTTTGCATCAGGTCGAAAGGGTTGTGTGATAGAATACATTGTATTTTCATTAGTTTTGCTTTTTAAAATGCATTCTGGAGATGCACAGATGTTTTGTGCCTGTCTAGAAAGGAATTTTTATATGTAATATCTTCTTGGAAGTTATCGCAGGTAGCATTTGCATTAGGAAACAGTTTGGGTTTGCAGTGTTCATTGTGAGAGTAATTTTGCACAGATCAGGCCTCAGATATTGATTGTAACTTGGTTGTTTGCTGTTACCTAAATGAGGGGGGGTAAAAAGCCAAGGATTTTTCTTCCATAGAGGACAGCGGGATTTTTCAAGCTCCTAACAATGAAAAGATCTTAGCACTCTTACCTCTTCTTATAACAGTGGTGTCATAACCAAACAGAAGGTTTCCACTTGTGTGCTGCAGATATTTGTATTCACTTTTGCTGCCTGTTCATCATCTTCAGATCCTGCTCCCAGTCTCAGTACAAGAACTTTGAGAAAAAGTCATTTTATGATCTACAAGTGTCCTGCCACATCCCTGCCTACCTCCCTGTGCTACTCGTGTTCAGCAGCAAGCATCCTCTCTTCCCTGGTTCTCCTTTCCAAGCCAATTTCTTCTGTGCTTTTTTTACTGTGCATTTGATCAATTAACTTGAAAATACAAGTCAGTAATCTTTAATTTTTTTGTCTTATAATGCACAAAAAAATCCATCAGAGGGAATGCAACATCTGTGCAGTTCTTTTTAGCAGCTATTTGCCACTCTGGTAATGTGGGAACAAAAGGACATCCAAGAAATTTGGAAGGTAATGTATTTAAAACGGAATAAAAAGGAGCACACATTTTACTTGTGCCATTCTGTCTCGAGGCGTTTCAGGAAAATAACTTAGCGGGCTTGGCAAAAGATTAGACGTTTACTTGAAAATCTGCAGCTAAATTATGTAGGATGAAGTTTTAGAAGAGAGATAAAGCTGCCTGCTTTAAGACGTGAGCCAAGCACTCAGTGCCTGGGGTTAGGCACTGCCTGCCTCCCCAGGAGCCTTGTTACTGCCTATAATGATCTTTTCTGCCCTTCTGTCGGAGCCCGAGCGCTGGACAAGCTGCTGCCTTGTTCCAACCCAATATGTTCCTCTTACTTGAGTTTACCTCAGTACGCCAATTAATTGGTCATAAAGTCGGTCAGGCTTTTCATTAATAGGCACCGTGAGTGATTTACAAGGCCCAGGAACGATGTGCCAGGGCCGGGCTGCGGTTACACCGCCCGCATGGCAAAGAGCCGGGCACAGCCATTGGTATTCAGGGAGTGTAGCCCAAAGGGAATCTAAAAAAAAAAATAAATACGGTGTTTTATCCTTTTCTTCCCCTCTTCCCCTTCAGCATTTGCCTCCGTGACGGTTTTGAGGGGTGGCACAGGGTTCCCTCCCCCTTGCCGGTGTGCTTGGGCTGGTTGTTGCTGCAGCGAAGGGAGGCTGGGGCTGTGACAGGGAGGGAGGTTACCACAGCGGAGCCCTCATAAATACCAGATGAAACCAGGGGGAAGGAGTTTAGGTTGGGAGTAAATGACACAAAGCCCTGTGTTGGTTTTACACGTGTGGGGGGAAGCCTAAACAATCAATCTCTCTGTGCTGACAATTGAATATTTCTTCCTTTAGCTTTATGATGGTGTTTCTGTTTCTATGGCAACCAGGGGTTTTTCTAGGATGGCAAACTCTCCCACAGCAAATCCAAGCAAACAGGTGTTGGCCAAAGCTTTTAGTTTTGCCAGCTGTAGTCCCCAGAGGGGGATTTGGCCCCAGGTCTGCAGGGTGCTGCTTGCCAGGGATGCTGTGTCACTGCATCCCCTGGGTCAGGGCAGCTCACAGTCAGTTGTCTGTTTTTAGGCTGAAGGTGGAAATTTTTACCAGGACTCCAGTTTTAGAGTATAAGGCAAACATACAGAAGGGGTCAGAAGGCCCTGCCTTGTCTTTCGTTCACACAATCTTGTGGTGGTGTGGTATTTTAAGAAGTTGCTGTTTCTCCTTCAGATTAAATGTGGTCACTGTAGTTGCAAGTTCAGTCTCCTCATCACCTTCTGTCCAGGTGGTTCCATTGATCCACCTTGTTCCTAGTAAGCTGCAGTCATACCCCACACACATTATCTTTGGATGCTAAGGAGCGTAAAAATTTGGCTTAATAAATTACATCCAGAAATTGCCTCTGGAATCAGCAGTCCGGGTGAGTAAAGTCAGAACTGTGCCATTCCCTTTCTACATCGTCTCAGTTAAGAAAGGCAAGTAAATGTAAGCTTTTAATCCTGTAGGCAGCCAGTGAGATCTTGTACCAGGGGAAGCAAAACTGTAAAATCAGGCCTGTGAACTTGTATCTCCAAAGGACTTTGAGGTTTCTTTGTCTCTGTCACGTGCTGGCAAGAAGCTGTGTTGTATTTATGCTATGGCTATAGTATTCTGCTCTCCACGTGATTTCCCTTGCTGCTGGATGAGGGGAACTGGTTGAAAGAATCTTCTTTTTCTCCGTGCGCCTCTGTTGTGTTGACAGCAAGAAGCGAGGTGTAAAATAGTCATTAAAGAAAAGGTTGGTTTGGTACAACACGATGCACTTTTCTTGCTGATGAATAAGGAGGATAAAACAACTAGGGATAGAAAATGGTTTGTTTTCCTTCCAGCACGACAGTCAGCAACATGAAAGCATGAACTGTAAAGCATGAACTGGTGTGTGTAACATTCAGGAAAAGCTGGCTGTTGATGGCAGCAGACTTGCCTCCCCCCCCATCTGCTATCCCCTGTAAAGTGGCTTCGGAGAGACAGGTGAAATTAAGAAATACTGATTTTTAGTGAAGCGTACAAATTGCTAATGCGTACCTAAATCTCTGCAGGGTTGGTCTGGAAGTGTCACTGGGTATCAGGCTGTTGTGTCAGGACTGAAAATGCTCTGTTTGGTAGCAGCTTAGGTTGTGAGTGTTCTGTGTTCATACCTCATGTAAAGAAGAAGCCAAATCTCAAACTACCCAACTATAAATGTGCTTTACAAGCAAATGTAATGGGGTCCTTATTGAACCCCTATGGAAAACTTTTCTCTCTCAGCACGGTTGGAATTGTGAATAGTTTTGCACGTTCTGTGGATCCCGTTCAAGAAGTGCATGTGTCTGTTTCCCGTGGTGTCGGAGCATTTCTTTCTGCTAGGCTTGGGGGCTGGCCCGGGTGAAGTGGCAGGGTAGGATCCCCAGCGCCGGGAGCTGAGCTCGTTCAAGCAGGGGTGATTTGGTTATGACCCCTCTGGATGTTGTCGCTCTGTGGAACAGAGGGATTCAACCAAACAGAAATAAGAGGAGATGCCTTGCAAATAGCGGGGGGATTGGAAACACCTCTCCAGTGTCAGCACTGGCACAGGTTTCATGAATAAACATTTCTTGCTTACTGATTGCAGTTTAATTTTCTTGGGTTCCTTCCAGAATGAGCTTGTGCCTTCTGATTCTGGCTCTCTCCACCTCATCCTCGCAGGAGAGGGAGCACCTAATTAAATTTTATGTTCCTACCTAGGGACAACCTCTGCTTTTGGCTGCCACTTCACAAAACCACAGCGAAAGGGTGAGGGGGAAATGAGAGAAAATAGGGATTCAGGAAGATGTTACGACTTTACAAAGAGGAGGGAAGGAATGGGAACACGTTATTTTCCTCTAATTATTGCAGCAGTGCTTAATAGCTCACTTTTCTGGGGGGCATACAGCAAACTCTGGGGTACTTGGGGCTTTGATTTCAGGTTAAGGATGAACATCCTTATTCTCAGGAGTGTAGAGCTCTCCATGCCTTCTTAAGGCAGAGAGGGGATAGATGCAGAAAATTTAGAGCTAAAGTTGCAGCACTTCAGACTGCTTGAGGAGATGGAAGGTACTCAGCTCTATTTTCTCCTTTTCCTTCACATAATGTTCCTGGTGTACTCTTTGATTCTCTGGCAGCCGGGAAGTGCAGCCATTGCTTTGCTGCCTGTTAAAAGTGACATCTTGGTAGAATTACAGGAAATTAATTTCAATTCTTGGCTGAGAAATAATGAACAGTGAGTTTAGGGAAAACCTGAGTAATAAGAGACCTTAAGCCATGTGGGTTTTTAAAGCAGTGTTATGTACCTTTAATCTTTCTGAAGATTATAGGGTGACAGGATTTTCTAGAAATGGGCAGGCTTGTTAAAACAGTGTGTGGAGATCAGCTGTGAAATAACTACTTTTATCATAACCCCTCAAAGAGATCTCTCTTCGTGCAGTTGGGAGATAAGCGTAGGTTGTACCTGGGAAGTTATAATAAATGCTAATTGTGTTTAAGAACTACTTCTAAAACTGCTGCTTTTTCTATTTCATGGGAGGAAAGAAGGGGAAGAGGGTAGGATGGTGACGCCTTTGAGCGGTGACTGAGCTAATTGACAAAACATGTTATTAGACTCTGTGTGTAAAAATATTTTTCTGTGCTTTGTAATAGATTCCTCGAGTTTACAGAAATGCTCTTTGTTTAGGAACAGCTATGGTTACAGTAGAACTTGCCTTACCCACCCACATGGTTGAAAACACAAATATACTATAGTGAGGAAAAGTGCCACCATTCTTCGTTTCTAGCTGCTTTCACAATACCTGCTGAGGTGCACGTTCCCTCTGCTTGCAGCAGACACCAAACCCCAAATGTGGCTCCTGCTGCCACCCCATATGCACAATTTTCACGGGTCTGCAGTGAGTGACATTGTTCTGGCAGGGGGCTGAGATGTTTTCTCACAACTGACAGTGCAGGTTTGCAGATCTCTCGTGGTGGCATCTCAGAATTTTCCTGCTTTTTGATTTGGATCTGGGCAACAAACATGAATCTTCTGGCTGATCAGCTGAGGCCTGGTACGTGTGAAGCTTTGTCCTCTCTGTAGGCGTGATGGGTATGTAGGGTATGTGGATGGACTTACGAAAAGCGTTACAAAGAACAAAATGTTGGGTCACCTTGTGGCATGAGAGGTCAAAGATTAAGGAAATGGCTTGTCCACAAATTCTACCCATCTATAAGGTTTACAGGACAGTGGCCTGACAGGGTGGCCTGAAATGCTTTGTCTCAGCCTCATGTCTTGAGCTAGATTTGCCAACACGATCCAGAGAAACGTTTGCAGTTCTTATCCCAGGAACTGAGCTGGGGCAGAACACATCCTCCCTTTCCTAGAACCGAGGTGAGTTTGTCCTTCCCAATGTGCAGCTGAAACTGTTTCATCTTTGGAACCCTTTGAGTGTTATGTTGGAGGCATATTTTTGCTGCTTTTTGCTTCCTTTGCCTTGTAATTAATTCTGATCATGAGACATGCAGTGCCACAACAGAGTATTCAGAATGTAGGTTAGCACTAAGCTATTGGGAAATTGGTCCCCTTCCTCTCTGTTTTGCAGGCTGGATGGATGTGACTGCCAGGAACTCTGTGCAAATTCTTCCCTTTGGATTGTGTGGCTTTCCCAGGAGCAGGTTTTGCTTCTGTTTGTGCTCTCCCATCCTGGGTCGAGGGAAGGAAACTGTACACTGAAGCCTGTTTTGATGAAAGGAATGGTGTCTACAACAGCTAAATGTTCCCTGTGGGCCTTTCCAACTGTCAGGGAGAAAACCTTGTGTTTTCTCATGAAAATTCTACTTCAAGCACGTGCAGCATCAGCAGTGCTCCTGCTCCTGTCCCTCTCCTGTGTCACTGTGCCATCTGAGGGCCTTAATGAGGCTCAGGTAAGCGGGAGGCCGAGAGATGTGGCTGTCAGTATCCCCAAAGGTGGAGCCATGAGCTCTTCTGCCAGCAGCGATGGCAGGAAAGGGGAGCACTGCCTGTTTAACTTCCTTATCTGATGGTTTATTTGCACATACCCTGGGATCTGTGTTCTTTTTTCACTGCCAGCTGCCCATAACACCTTTGCTCCCAACACTCTGAACCCCTCCGCAGCTCTCGGTGTCTGCAGGAGCAGCGTCACCTGCAGAAGGTGAGAGCTGGTGCCCGCCTTTGACCTACTTGTGAAACTTGTCTTTGGGAATCCATCCCATAGTGCTCATTCCCCTGGAGCAGCCTTCAAGCAGAACGTCACTGCGCATAAAGCAGCTGCCGGGGAAGGCAGGAAGCGCCGAGTGGCTGATGCCAAGGCGGGATGCAAAGTGCCACGTGCCGGAGCAGTGCCGGTGCTCCCAGGCACGGCAGCAGCACCCGCTGCTGGGGCTGCAGGAGCTGGGTGAGCTCCTAGGGAATAACCCGTGCCAGCCTGCGCAGGGAGGCTGGGAACTAGCCAGGGAAAACTGCTGCTGGGGTGGAGGTCACAGGCTCCTTCCAGGTGGGGAAGGCTTGAGCTGTGTTTTGTGGGAACAAAGACGGAATTTCTTAATCTGACAACCTCACTGACGGGAAAAATACGGAAAAGTGAAAGCGTTTGTCACTTGGGGAGGAGAGGGAATGTTCAAGTTGTAGGACAGCTTCAAATTGTGCCTTCTGAGCTTGTGCCAGACAAAGAGAGAGAGAAATCCTGCACCAATGACTTTATTATTAGTTTGTCACGGGAGTGTTGTTTGGGGTCCTCCTCTGGGCAGTTACACCTGCTGAATGTCAGCAATGCCATCAGTTAATTATCACAGTGGTAGCACGGCTTTTACCCTTTAGAAAAAAGCTTTTAAAAAGTTTTTTTTAAAAAGCTTTTACACTTTAGAAACCATGAAAACCATAACCATTAAGCAATATTTGTTGTAACTTGCAAGATCTTTGGTACAGGAATGCTAACCCTGTGTAATCCTTTGGGTTTCTGTCTTCTATACTGAGGTCTCTATGGGGAAAAAACCAAAACCAACCAACTAAACCAGGAAAAAATTGCAGCTGATGGAAACAGCCACGTTTAACTGGGCTTTTTTTAATGCAACAAGAAAAAAAAAGTTGTTTGCAAGGTGTAATAAACACATTCTTTTGATGCACTGGCTTAGAGTTTATTTGAGCTTTTTTATGTCATTATAATAGAAATCCTGAGCAGCCCTGACTCTACAACAGGAAACTACTCATTACTAGCAAGAACATAGAAATACAGCAGGTAATTTCTCTCAGGCCTTGAGAGAAAGATAAGTGGCTTGCAGGGAACGGGAGAGAGAGGGAAGTCCAATTTTCCGGTTTTTCTCTCCTCCCTGTTCATGTGAAGCAAATAATAGGGCAAAATTCTTCAGATGTAATTCTGGGTGGGTGAGTGTGCTCTGCTATACAGAGGGCAGCTGCAACTATGGGACCAAAAAAGGGCTTTTGAAGCTTAGAGCCCCTCCAAAAGAAAAAGGAGAATCTGAGACCTCTACATACTCATATTTTGGATGCAAAATGTAGAAATAATTTGCGATTTCACACTTCAGAATTCCACCCATTTCAGACCACAAGGCAATGAGAACTATGGCTATATTTTGTACTTACGCGATCTCACAAACGTTTGCTGTCCCCACTCCCAGCCTGGGACAGGCAGGGCAAGCGGGGAGCCGTGTGCTGCTCTGTGGTGCCTTTTGGGGTTTTAGGGAATTTGGAGCACCTCTGCAGACGTTTTTAGCCAGCCAGATCAGTCCTGTGTGATCTACTTGTCATCCTGTGACAGCAGGTTCTTATCTACACGTGGCCTGTGATCTGCGCTCCTGCTTGCAGTGCAGCTGCTGCTGAAGGATGGCTGACAGGAATGATGTAAAGCATTCTCAGTCCTGAACTTCACTTCCAGGTTCCATAACAACTTCCAAGTTATCTTTACCAGCTGTTCTCTGTTCCTTTTCCCTGATCGTTTTTTTTGGAGCAAATAACCGAATTCAGCTTAATTCCAAATAGGATTTAGTCTTGGGCAACATTTTTCAGGGGTGGAGGGGAAGCAGATAGGGAGTAGTGCCAAATTTTGGTTGTAGGTGCCAAATTAGTGGGCACCCAGCTGTGCTCAGTTCTGCTCTGCCTGGCTCAGGTCAGTGAGCCAGTGTTGCAGGAGGGGATACGGCGGTTCTGTACTGAAGTTGTGAGGAGATAAAAGGAACAACACTTCAGAGAGTTTATTTCCGCTGAATATCACGTCAGGGTCGTGGTGATTGATTTTTGCTGTTTTGGCTTGTTTTAATGATGCCATTCATTCCTATTAATTAACTTTGCTTCACAAAACTTTATTATTGTATTATTTTCAGCAGCTCTTTCACTAAGGCCGTTTTTTGGCAGCAATCTCCTGTGCTCTTCTATTTCTGTACGTGTTCAGTTCTAAAGGCTGGGAAGGTTTTTGCCCTCCCTGGTTTGAAGTCTTAGGTGACAAACACTTTTTTGCTAAACTCCGAAAGTTTTAGTCCAGCTCTAAATCTACTTTTATGTCCTTTCAAATTAGCTCTGTATTTAAGCATTAAAAATGCAGATGTTTGACTTCATCTGTGCAGAGGGTTTGAGCAGAGCACACTCATCCTCACAACGGCTTCTACCCAGCTGCTCCAAAAGTTCATTCTGGCTCCACACTTCAGGTTGAAATTGCTGGTTGTGAGTGTGTGGAACCAGCAATTTATAACTCAGGGGCTTTTGAATCTTCCCAGCATGGAGACCTCCAGCCTGGCTCGGGCTTCCTGATCAAGTAATGCTTGTCTTGAGCTGTGATTCCTTATTGAAGGCCATCAAAGTTAATTCTGTGGCCAAATTTTTCAGAGCTGCTGCTTCTCTGAAGTCCTCTTGACCCACCGTAGCATTTGGCATCAGCCAAATAGGGGGAAAATGGTAAAGAAGTCACCAGAGACTTCTGCTCTGGATTCTGCTGTGCTGTTCAACTCCCAGCTCCAGCCTGGTGAAATCTGCTTGAAGTTGATATTTTTTCAGTGGCTTCAGTTAACTATTGCAAGAGATTTTTACTTTCTCTCATCTGAGTGGAACTGGCTTTACCATCTCTTTAAATAGTTTTGTACTTCTTTGTTAGAATGCAGGACTGCTAATGCTGCTTTGAGTCTGAGGTATGGCTTGCCTCTAGTAACTTGCTTTAAAAAGCAGAACACAGCACAAATCCACTCCCTAAGCCTCTTTTCCTCTCTCCTTTCCACGCACAAAACAAAAACAAAAAACCAAATAAACAAAACTAAAAAAAAACCAGCCAAAAACCAACCCAAAGAAGTAGTTCCAGCTTGCGTTGAGTGTTGTGTGGGTCCTCACTAGCCTTTTGCTTATACACTTTCAGATGTGTGTGGTTAGAGAAGCCTAAATGAGGAGGGAAGAGCTCTGCTTTGACAGCCACGTGCTTTGGAACAAATCTAGTTATTACTTCTGCATTTTTAGCTGTAGTTGTGTACAGTATTTTTGCTTCAGAATATATATATGTTTCCAATCTTGCGCTTATTGCAATCCTAGATTTGTAAACAACTGATTATTTCCTACCTGGCTGAAAATCATCCCAGGCAGTACTACAGAGGCAATTTTTTTTTTTATTGCAAGGCAGTGTGCATCTGTAAACATATTTTCAGCGAATATTTGTACACAGAGTTTAATGTTTTCTTTTTGCAGAGAATGTGCCAGGAATGACTGTATTTAAAAATTATACACCTGGCATTGGTGTGATTAGATTGCTTCCCAGTTTTTGAAGGAGTTTTTGCTGTTTGCTGATTCGTTGCCATGGTGGCAGTAGTTTTGTTTCTGGAAATTTAGACTGTGCCTTCTTTGTGAAGGCCCTATCAGTGCTATATTGACTGCTTAGAGTACAGACTGGTTAAATTCCCATTGGTTAAAGAGGTAGGTCCAAAGATTTTGTACGTAGAATTATACATAATAAATGTTTAAATGATTTGCCAGAAAATTGCTATAGCCGTTTTGAAGTTAGTGGTTCAAAATTGTATTATTTTTTATTCAGAGTTTGGTTTTTTTTTTTTTTTTAATTCAAACAAGTGAGGGTAAAGAGGGATCTGAAGAGCAGAAAGCTGTCTGCAGTGTGCTTTCTTCTTGTTCTACGTGAGTGTTAGGCAATAAAGAAAGCAAGAGAATGTTCTCTCCATCCTTCCTGTCCTCCTCCTTTCAGGAGCTGCATCATTTGACTGAAATGGGCCATGTGTCTCCTGGAGGTAAATCATCTCCTGGTTATAGCTGTTATGGAGGAGGTGTTGGGGCAGCTGAGAAGTTTTGGATGTGTTGAAGGGTGTGGAGTCAGCGCAGTGAGAAGCAAACGTGCACGTGGCTGCTCAGCCCACTGATAAGGCGTTTAGAAGACTGGGTTTGTGACAGTGGGTGAGGGATGGCAGAGCTTGGCTTTGTGTAAAACCTCCACATGGAAAGTGCTGATTTCTGCCTCATTTTGATGTGCTAATGATAGCAGTGCTTTTGCTCCGTGCTGCTGTCAGCTGAGTCTGGAAATCAAGGTTACCTGGGTCCATGACGTTTTCTGCAGCACCGGGAGAAATGTTGTCCTTCCTACTGGCTGTGCCTCGGGGTCTGCTCAGGTGTTCAGAGGTTGAGGGCTTGGCTTGATTTGCTGCGTGCAAAACGGGTCAGGAAAACAGCTGATGATACTGATCTGTGCTTGTTGCACTGCTGAATAGGAAGAATAACATTTACAATGAGACCTCCTCTCCTGTGGAGGATGTCTGAGCACTGCAGTTCCCGTGAAGGAGCAGAAATTTTCTTTGCTCAGCCGCAGTTGTTTCTTCTTCTGTGTCTCATTCTTCATGTAGATAAACGTGAGGAGAAAATAAAAGGATCCAAAGTAACAATTTAGGATTTTTTTTAAGTTAATATAAAAGTACTTTGTGCTTTCACTAAAATATTTCTCTAATACTAAGGTTTGCAGCACTGATTTATAAGTGGGAAAGGAAGGGACGGAAATCCCAAGCGTCACAAGCATCCAAATGCTCTTTGTTTCCAGGAGTTAATCCTGCAAATACATCTGGTTTGCCTTGTGATTTAAGACAAACTTCAGATTCCTCACACTTTAGATTTTGAGAACCTGAGTATTGTATTTTCATTGTCACTTGGATTCAGTACATGAACCAGCTGATCCTAATTCCCTCCCTTTGCTCTCCCACTAGCTTGAAGCTGCAGGTTTGAATGGTGATTTTTCTGAATATTGACAAATTCTCTAAGTGTTTTGGGGCAGAGAAACAATAGATTTTATGACTCCTGAGTTTAGCAAAGCTTTCTGGCTTAGAGGCTTTGGAAAAATCATTAAGAATTAGGATTTGATCTGCACTTCCATTTGCAGGGTCACAGCTATGAGTACAAAACTGTCAAAGTTCAATGTGTGCAAAGCTCAGAGCATCCAGCAGTTATTTATTGTTTGCTGGTTGTTTCTCTCTTGCACTGTTGCTTCTTCACATATAGTAATGTGATCTCCAGTTGTGCTGGGGAGGTTTAGGAAAAGTTTCCTTGCCGAAAGGGTTGTCAAGCCCTGGCAGACCTGCCCAGGGCAGTGGTGGAGTCCCCATCCCTGGGGGGGATTTAAGAGGTGTGTGGATGTGGCACTGGGGGACATGGGTTAGTGGTGGCCGTGGCAGTGCTGGGGAATAATGGTTGGATTCAGTCATCTTGGGGGTCTTTTCCAACCTAAATGTTCCCATGAATTTTAGAGATGGAACATAACTTTGAACTCCAACATGGCCACTCTTGGATTTGTGGGAATCATTAGAAAAATGGAGAATTTTCCATTTCCATGCTACTTGTGAAATTTCAGCCCAGGAAGCAGTGGTCACAGCAATCTCTTTCTGTGATGTAACGCAGACTCATATCTAACTCCTCCTCTGAGGGGAACTGATGCTGTTTAATTCGAAACACAGTTTAAAGTGTTCCCCTAGAACAATCAAATGCTCTCTGAGGAGCTCCTGGATTACAAGATCATGTCATTGCTTGAACGCACTGAGCACAAGGATATTCTTTGAGGAGCAAAAGCTGCTTGGATTCCTCTGTTGTGTGAATGCAGAAGAAATCCTGGCTCTCCTAAGTGCGGCTCAGAGGTGATCTGTGCTCCTGATGGCCACGGCTTCTCCATGCCTGTGGTAGCTGGAGGAATGGCTGTGGTTGTTTTCCTGCCTCGTTTTCTTTTCCAGATGATGCTCAGAGCTGCAGGTGGTGGTGGCATACGGGAAGCTCCAGTGCAAACTGCAGCAAAGCAAATGAATTTTGCTGCCCTGCTGTTTCCTTCCCTCCCAGTATCCCATGGTGGTCTGTCTCCAGAGTGCTGCTTGTGAACAGCAGCTGCTGGCTGGAATTTTTATCAGGTTTTTGGTATTTTAAATTCAAAAATCTTCAGTTATTTGAGATCTGTTTATAAGGAAAAAAAAACCCACAAAAACAGCAAACCAAAGAAACAACAAAAAACCCAACCCAAACACCCCCAAAACCCAGGAATACCCGGTGCTTAATTCAGGACGGGATGTGGAGAAAAGAGCGTAGGAATCTTAAGTAAACAAATGCCGTGTATTTAACAAATATCACAGACTCATAAAGTGGTTTGGATTGGAAGGACCTTAAACTTCATCTATTCTCAGAGCAGGGGCACCTTCCACTATCCCAGGTTGCTCCAAGCCCTGTCCAACCTGGCCTTGGGCACTTCCAGGGATCCAGGGGCAGCCACAGCTTCTCTGGGCACCCTGTGCCAGGGCCTCCCCACCCTCACAAGGGAAGAATTTCTTCTTAATATCCAATAATATATGTTTGGAGACAGCAGTATGAGGCATCTTCAGGACATTCATATTTCCATTATATTCCCCTGCAGCCCCAAAAGTTTCCATAGTCAGTCCTTGAATGCACAGCAGGGAGGGCTTTGTGGGGAAACTGTTCAGAGTGGTAGCTCTGTTTTTAAGCTACTCCTCAGTAGAGTTAATGCTACATTTTTGTGGGCAGGTGCACAAGCAAAAGCTTCCACTGTGTTCAAGTTTTTGCACCTAAACGAGCTCTGCCATTTAAATTGTGTTTGTGGGAGAGGTTATTGCTGTTCCACTGCGTGCCAGCATCGTGAAAGGGATAAAAACACCAGGAGGTTGTGTAACACTGGCAGGAAGGGATGAAATTGAGTTTGGCACTTCTGGGTTCTCTTTCATGAAGTTGGCGACTGTCTGATATCTTACTTGGAATGCTGGAGAGCTCTTCATACTTAGCAATCTTTTTTAAAGCAATTTACTGAGGGATTAAGTGACGTTTCCGCTTGTGGAACTGCATTAAAGCCGGGGACTTGCAGGGGCTCTCGTGCAATAACACGGCAGGTTCAAGTCCCAACATCTCATCAAGTCTCCTGCGTGACAGTAATTGGAACCAGGGGGCATTTTCTTACACAGTCATAAAAAAATTGCTGTTGTTGGGTTTATTTTGTTTTGGTTCAACCCCTCCCCCCAGTTTTTGTAATTTCTCAGGAAGATCAAGGGTTTTGCTCTTGGAAGAAGGAGGGAAAGGATCTATACAAGAAAAAGCAGCATGTTGGGCTTTGGGTCTGTGAACAGCCCTCATGAACACTTGAATGGATCAGCAGTGTCGGTAGAAAGGTTGATAAAGCTTGGAAGAGCTCTGGGATGCTTTGATAAGAGTAAGCTGGAAGGGAGGGAGAGGGGAAGCTCACACCGTAATATTTTGCTTTTTAAGCACCAGCTGTCCTTTCTGCAGCCCTAGAAGATTTATCAAATTAACTCCCCTCTCTCCCCATGCTTAGTTTTAATATGTCCACTTGTACCACCGAGAAAATGCAATTAAACCCTTGCTTTCACTCAGGGATCTGTACAGTGAGAACATTTGCTCATTTACAGCAGTGGCAAGGTCATGAGCTGCACACTTATTTCAATCTAATTTTTGTGATTCTATAGTTGACTTCTTAACTGAAATTTTCAGCTCCATTAATTAAATTTAAGCAGTCATTTATTTTTTTCCCCGTAGGATTATCAGTTGAAAGGGAAAGTGAGCGGGGAAAGCACAAACATTGCTTTCTCTTCCTACATCTTGATTTGAACTCTGTGCTGCTACCACCAGAAGAAAACATGAAAGAGTCTGAAAGATGAAACCCAGAGCTGCTGGTGACAAAGGAGGGGAGGTCATGTGGGTCGTGGTCAGTTTAGTGCAGCAGGGACAGAAAGGAGAGACAATACAGTTGTGTCAGAGGAAGACAATCTTTTCAAGCAGTATTAAATCAACTCAGAGTTTTAAAAGTAGTATTGAAGCTGTTCTTCAGAAAATCCATTATCAGAGGCCACTGCTGGAGCTAAACCACATTTTCCTAATACACTGAGCAGTTGTCAAATGAGGTCTTCAAACTCTTGTCTCTCCATGTGTATGTCCTGCTCCTACTTTTATTTACTTGCCTGGCTAACTCTTCCTGGTGTGTAATGTTAGGGAGGTCTGCAAAGAAGCCCAAATTGAAAGTCTCTCAGTATTTAAGTTTCTCACAGCAAAGTGAAAAGCACTTACTAAAAGCAGTGCAGCATTATCCTTAATTCCAGAAAATTCTATTAACAAGTCTATAAAGTAATACTTTAAGAGTTTTTCACATAATCTAAACTGATGGTAAGTACTGACGAATAGAACATTGTCTTTTTCAGAAATACTGCTTTTTCTGGAAGAGAAATATTATTATTCTTCTATTTAGCTTTCTTTTCCAAGGTAGAATTTGAAAAGGAAATGCCTGACCTGCTAATTGATAGATCTTATCCATTATTTTAATGTAGTCACAACAGGATGAATTCGAATTGTTTGCTGATGTGTCTGTCCCATGACTCCACGTTATAAGAGTGTTTCCAACACTATTTGCCTTTCAGGGAATTTCAAACCCAAATTGTACGTGAAGGCTTTATAGTCACAGGCGCTGCTTGCTCACTCGTGAATGTGAACATGACAGCAACGTGTGCCTGGGAATTACAGCCGGGATGGGGAGCGAGCTGCTGATGTTCTCCCTGTGCTCAGCGTGAGCAGGGCTGTGTTCTCCACACCAGGGTTGGTGTGTGTGGAGCCAGAGGAGCTGTTGGGATCCACCCAGGGCAGGCTGGGCTCTGGGTGGGAGCCCAGAGGGGCCACGCATTGCTGACACTTTGCACAATGAAGGGCACAGGGACCTGTGGCACCACCAGGGGAGGGACACTCCGGTCCCCAGGCCACCAAGTTGATCACAGGGCTGGAATATCTCTTATAAAGACAGGCCAAGAGACTGGGGTTTGTTCAGCCTGAACAAGAAAAGCCTCCATGGAGGCCTTAGAGCCCTTTCCAGTGCCTAAAGGGGCTCCAGGAGAGCTAAAGAGGGACTTTGGACAAGGGCTGGTAGTGACAGGGGAATGACTTCAAACTGAGAACAAACTAGTTTTAGATTAGATATTAGAAGGAAATTCTCCCCTGTGAGGGTGGGGAGGCCCTGGCACAGGGTGCCCAGAGAAGCTGTGGCTGCCCCTGGATCCCTGGAAGTGTCCAAGGCCAGGTTGGACGGAGCTTGGAGCAACCTGGGATAGCGGAAGGTGTCCCTGCCCATGGCAGGGGGGTGGAATGTGATGATATTTAAGGTTCCTTCCAACTCAAACCATTCCATGATTCTGTGAAAAACTGCCAGGAAGCTTTGGAGTCTGCAAAAATGCTCACAGGTGCAAATTCATGCTGTCTCTTTTGGTGCAAACAAGCCTGTCTGAAATAAAAGTAAATAAATGATACAGGATCAGAGCATTTGATTTATTTGAATGCAGTGTTTCATACCTCAGGGAGGAAAAAAAAGAAGCAGTAATTCTTTCCTTAAAAAGTAGTGTTTTGGTTGAAAATAAGGATTGAGCTTTATCTGAGGATTTGAAGATCTGAGGTCTCAGAAGAAGTTAATGATTCTTTACTTTGTAGTTTTCTAGGAGCTGCAGCACAAGACTAAACCATCATTCCTGTAGCCTGTCTCTGTTTATAGGTGTTAGGGTGAAGTTGATGATGGTCCAGACTTTCAGCCCAGTTTTTGTTGAGGCTTTTGGATCTTTCAGGCAGAGCAAATGTGATATTTGGGTGAGAACAGCAATTTGACCGTTTTCAGGAGTAATGAAAACACCTGATGACCTGAATTAGGTAAAGACTGTGTGGTCTGTGTGGGGACAGGGGACGGACAAATCTTCAGACTTGAAGTTCCTCTTTATTTTTCTTAATCTGTAGTTGTCACTACTGCAGTCTGCCTCCCAGTGCCATGAAAGAGCCAAGTCAGAAGGAATCAAAGCAAACAGTTGGAGCCTTGAATTTAAAAGCCTGTGACACCTTCCTGAATGAGACTGGCTTGCTGGTGAGCAGGCAAGTCAGAATTGGGCGGATTGATGGCAACTGCCTCTTTACTTGCCTAGGAAGTAGTGGGTGTAAACTTGGTGGGTTCTCAAATGGGGAATTAAGGTACCAGCCAGGGGCTTGGCTGTTAAAAGCAGGATGTGGACTACCCCTCTGAATGTATCCTACCAGCCTAGATACTGTATACTGGGATGGAACTGCAGGAAAGAGGTGCTCTGGCATTTGTACACAATGTCTGATTCCCAGAGATCTCTTTTCTTGTGTCACCAGCACAGGGATGTAACCTAAGAGGGAAAGCAAATGATTTGGGCATTGTTATTGGCCAGTACAGCTTCTAAACCGTGTTTTAGGAAACAAATTATAGCAAAAGTAAGACAGTTTATAATCATTCAGCTTTCTCCTCACAAGGGTGCTCCTCTCCCAAGGATTACTGGCAGTGGCCTTTTGCTCAGACACAGGAAAGCAAAGTTTCAGCAGGGAAATCAGTGTTTGCAGCAAATCTCTGCCTGGTATTTGGGCTCCTTGCATTAATCCTAAACTCTTGCTCTCCCAGCACACTGCCAGTATCTCATCCATCCCAGGGAATCCATTACTGAGTCTCACTGTGGACTTTATAGTGTAGAGTGTAATAGAGATTCCAAAGAAGTGGAGGGCTTAACTCAATAACCTGCATTTGATCACATTCTGGCCATCATTCAGGTCTCTGGGGTGCGATGATCATACAGGTAATGGAAAGTTGCATATTCAGCTGGGTATATAGTTTTCATCTCTGGCATAAGGAAAAAGGATGAATATCTATTCCAGGGGACATTTTTGGAAAAGGCCTGTGATTGATATCTTAGCCAGAAAGATTTTAAACTCTTAGAAAACACTTTGTAATTGCCCCAAAATGCTGGTACTGAGTGGCAGCAATTTTAATAATTTAAAGATTAAAATAAGAATATTATAATTTAATGAAGTCTCTTTATATGCCTGTGCTGTGTGGGGTTTCAAGCAGATCATGGGTTTTTAAAAGTCATATAGAAAAAGAACATAGTTTGAACACTTAATAATAAGTAAAAAATGTAAAAAATGGGTCATTCAGTGAACTGCTTAATATATTTTCTAGAAATCTTTTCCTGTTGTTCAGTGTACAGAATATCTTAAGATTACATGAAGTCTGCAAAGCTCATTAGAAACCAATAAAGGCTTTTTAGGCTGTTGTGGAAGATCATGGGTTAATGGATAGACTCATGCGACCTTTGTAGGAGTCTAGAAATTTGCTGAGCTAACTGAAAAATCATACAATATATTAAATAAACTAAATTCCCTAGTAGACAGGGAATTTATCTGTCCAGATGAGCTGTGGCTGCCCCACCCCTGGAAGTGTCCAAGGCCAGGTTGGATGGGGCTTGGAGCAACCTGAGACAGTGGAAGGTGTCCCTGCCCATGGCAGGGGGTGGCACTGGATGAGCTTTAAGGTCCTTTCCGACCCAAACTCTTCTGTGTTTCTATGATTTTCAAGTGCTCAAATCTCTTCTTTTCGAGAATGAGTAATGGTAGTACAAAAAGATGTGGGGTTGGTGTTTGTTGGTAGTTTTTTTTTTTCTCTGAGCAGTCTCTCAGGAAATTTTAAGTTTGTTGCTGTGGGTGACATCTCTTCCACTCAAATATAAATGCACTGTGCACCAGTAGAGGGAAACAGTCATTGTACATAATTTATATTCCTCAGTGCCACATCCTTGTTCAATTAGTAATAAGTTTATGATAGTCTGGTCCACTGGGATTTAGCAAAATCACCTTAAAAAGGATTTATGTTTCTGTGCTTTGACAATTTTTTTGATCATATCCCAGAGATTGTATAGCACCACCTCATTGTTCTGTGAAACACGGGACAGACCTAAGGCTCTCACCGAGTTTCCAGGGCTTGTTTCCTGGCCAGGCACTCTCAGCTGCTGTCCTCAGTGAGTTACCTGTTGCCTGCATGTTTGTATACAGGTTTTTTCACACTATGAAGGAAAATAACAGCTGGTACCAGGTGTAATGCAGATCAACACCCTAGATTTTACAGTTAGCAGAGAGAGGACAGGATCTTTCACTAGGTCTGTATACAAATATACTTATTATATGCATGTAAAAATTAAACTTGCAAAGCCAGGGTAAGAACCAGCATTTCTGCTCGGAGTGTGCATCAGCAATACTTCTGAATTCTTCCAAAATTCAATGAGGCAAAAATCTAAGCCTGGAGTAACTAGTAAATGTACTTGCGAGTTACTGATTCTAGATTATTGATGTTTCATATCAAAAAAGTAGCTGCAAGTTTGAGGAAGTCAAGAGGAGCTTGTTAAATGAAGGGTTTTAGAGCAACTCTGCTTGTTCTTATGTTTCTCATTGTCACCTTCTCACCTGTGAAACACTGTCAGTTTGCCAGGACTGAAAATCAGGTTCTATTTTATAATTGCCCAGTTTAATTAGTACCAGCATGTTAGTGCACTGACTTTATCTAAGACATTAAATCACATAATTGACACTTTCAATATCATAAAGTGTGGAACTGAGTTGTGGAAGATTGATCCAACAGGGTATAAATTTTTTCTTTCGCTACTGAATTTTTTAACGTTGGTTGGTGACGCTAGAGAGGTTTAATATAAAGTGTAGGTTTTTGGAAATACTTAACGTAGATCCTAAAAGACAGACTTTACAAGGGAATTGGTACACACTGCTTACCTGGATGATACTGAAAAATTGTTTGTGTGCCTGAAACGCAGTGCCCACGGATGGGCAGCCTGGTCTAGTGGAAGGTGTCCCTGCCCATGGCAGGATGCTGGAACTGGATGATCTTTAAGGCCCCTTCCAACTCAAACCATTCCAGGATTCTATGGCTGGTTTGGAAAACCTAGTGTAGTAAATTTAACTCAAATTTCATAGCATTGATATAGACAAATGAGTTAAATGTGTGAGTCCAGGACTACCCTGGGCATTATAAGCTTTTTTTTATACCCTTCTACTGGGCCAGACTGGAGGAATCCTAACTGAAGTTAAAGCATAATTCATGAAATCTATTTCACCGCTGCTCTGAACGTAAAAACAAGGAATATGCTGTTATAGGTAGTGCCTCACACATAGCTGGAGGAGGATAAAATTATCAGACAGGAGGAATTAGGATTTTGAAATGTGATGAAATAAAAAAAAATGGTATGTAATTTAGCATCACAGAATGCAAGGTCATGCATCTCAGGACTGATTAGTTTTTTTGGTTTAAGATTTGAGATCAGCTGGAAGTGACAAGAAGCTGTTGGAGCATTAATCTCAGGAGACTGAGATGAGTCTGAGATGTGCTTCTGGAAAGAGACTGTCTTTCTCTAGGGCAAGATGGCAAAATAGGAGTGGGTTATATAGATCAGAAATTATTTTATCTGGAGTATTCTGGAAGGTGATTCCATCTGGACAGCACAGGTACTCCTTCAGAGGAATGATGAATTCAGCACATCACAGATGTAAAGAAGGGCTGTAAGGAGATTTGGCACAATTGAGAATTTTTGCCATGGGGAGACTGGAGTGTCTATCTCCCTTAATCCAGCAAAACAGAGCCTGGGAGGTGCAGTGAAGGAAAGCATGCAGTGCTCTAGCCATTCCAGCTTAGAAAAAGAATGAATTGGCCAGGCCTTCACTGTCTGTGAAGACCCAGCAATGTCATCACAGGACTTCTGGTTCCCAAAGAATAAATAACAGAGGTGCAGGAGCAGGAGGCAAGGGTTGGTAGCTGCCTTAGCACCACCCTCAGCCTGTGTGCTTTGGATGAGATCTCTTTAGTGTGGGAACCTTACTCCAGAACAATCAAGCTTTTGCTACAGTGAAACTATGGTTTCACAAACTGCTGGTGCACAAAATTGGTGTCCAGACTCCTTCAGAATGAAATTATTTTCTTTTCCTAAATAGCAATAAACGCTCTTTCACTTCTGTCCTCACCATGGTGTCTTCCAGCCGTCCCAAGAAAGCTCTGGTGACATTGGCAAGAAAATAGCATTCCATGTCATTGGTCATTTTTCTCTTGAGTTCACCTCATTGTTGCCTTCATCATCCAATGTAGGTCAAAAAAATAAAATCAGATCATTTAGCTGAGGATCTGCTAATAACTGTTGTAATTTTGACTGGAGGCACCCAGCCCATGCTGTCACCATGAGTTCAGTGTTCCCAGGGGCTGCTGTCAGCGCTGAGGAAAGAGGTCACTTTTCAATAGCTCCCGTTTTCGTTTCCTTGTTCTCAGCTTGGAGTGCCATCAAATTCCATGTTTGTGGTAACTGCTCCATTACAGAAATGTTGTGGCAATTAGCTCTGCATAGGTGAGAAATCTCACAGTGCAGCTGGCTCTGAGCTCTGGTGGTTGTGTGAGGAGCAGGGTCACGAGTGTAACTGTTTGAAAAGTTGCTGCTGTGACTGGGATTCAGGTCAAGTGTATTCAGAAAGTCACTGTTCACACTTGTCCTGCAGCTGGATGCAGATGCCCTGTGGTTGTGTCATCTCTATCTCTGAGGAACGAGAACATTGAACCAAAACCTGGCTTACACAACTCTGGCACAATCTTTGTATCTGACACCAGGTCCACTCACTTGGATTCTCTTTAGTCTTTGTGCTAATAAAATTAGAACTGCTGGTTAAATAATGCTGTTTTTTTTTTTTTAACTCCATATTAATTGTAGTCTCTGTTCTGGGAAATTCTATTAGTTTTCGCCACAGATGAGTGTTTTCAGATAAACAACATCTTTATTCCAGCTGGGACTTCATCATCAAGTTCATCTTAATTATCTAATCTTAAAATAGTCTTAAACTGCTAGAAATGCTGCAGTATAGGCAAGTGTTACAATTATTTCTTCCCTGTGAGACAGTGTTTTAGAATTTAAAAAAAACCCCAAACAAACCAAAGCTGTTATTGATAGTCTGGTGAGAAGCCTGTCTTGTATAAAGTGCAGAATGTGATGGAAAGCAGTTGTGCCTCCTGGGTACAGCCTGCCAGGCACAGTCATTTCCGTGGAAAACCAGACACTGCAGTCCCTGTCTCGTCCCTGCCTCTTGCCTGGGGTGTTGGTTCAGCACGTGGCAGATGCTCTCTCTGCAGTGTCACTGTCCCATGCCAGTGCCTGGCATGAGGGCAAAACCCCCCCTGTCCCTTCTGTTTCCAGCTAACCCCGTGAAGGGGACAGCCAGAAGCTGTCAGGGTGTGGCAAAGGTGTAGAAGTTATCCTGGGAGCTTACACATTCCAGAAGTGCCCAGAGACTCTGAAAATGTTTGAGTATCAGTGAGGCTTGTCCATGGAATCACAGAATATCCTGAGTTGGGAGAGAACCACAGGGATCATCCAGTCCAACTCCTGGCCCTGCCCAGACACCCCAACAACCCCACCCTGGGCATCCCTGGCAGCGGTGCCCAAACGCTCCCGGAGCTCTGGCAGCCTCGGGGCCGTGCCCATTCCCTGGGGAGCCTAGGCAGTGCCCAGCACCTGGAAAGTGGGAAGGTGTTCGAGGCTGGGAATGTGTTTTGAGGAAGATTCAGTGTGAACTTGTCCTGTTCATGAGTTTTCCAGGTAACATCTGGCAGGTGTCTGACCTGATCCAGCTGTTCAGCCAGTTTTAAGCCGACTGTGTGCAGTTCCCTGTTGTCTTTCCCTTTGCCAGTCATGAGTATGTGTTGGTGAGGGGATTGTGAGAGGACTCTGGGGTAAAAAAAGGTGGTCTGATGCCATAATTGTTATAATAGGCTAAAAAATCCATAGATAACAAATGGAGATGCCTGATTAGCTTATTACTAATAATAAATAAAACCTTTCAGGTACAAGCCTTAGCACACTGAGTAAAGATCAACAGAGAGGCCATAGGACAAACACAAAGAAAGTCATAGGATCATGGAATGGTTTGGGTTGGAATGGGACCTTAAAGATCACCTGATTCCAGCCCCCACCACGGGCAGGGACACCTTCCACTATCCCAGGTTGTTCCAAGCCCCATCCAACCTGGCCTTGGACACTTTCAGGGATCCAGGGGCAGCCACAGCTTCTGTGGGCACCCTGTGCCACGGCCTCTTAAATTCCTCTTAAAGAATTTCCTCTTAATTTCTAATCTGAATCTCTCCCCTTTTATTTTAAAAATGTGCTTCCAAACATTCTTTCACTCCATCTCTCTTACATTTTTGGCTGCAATGCCTAATGTGCAGTTAGCTCAAGTATCAGTATAATTGCAGTATGGTTATAATTGGATAAGTATATTTAATACCAATTCAGTTGATCAGAAACTGAATCTAATTTCTGAATGACTTAATGTCATGATCATAATCTTTTGAAGAACTGTATATTTAATAAATCAGATTCTCACACAGGCATCTTAAAATTTAAATGACTTGTATAAAAATGGACAATGAATTTATTAGAAATTTTTATACCTAGTTAAGCTGCAGAGCTGAAATCTTGAGGAGGACACTTAATAAAAATCTTTGCGTCTGAGTATCTGCACTTTCACCTGGTGCTGTGGGAATGCATTACATTTTAATGGAGTTTCCCGGGCTGTTAAATACTGTATGCAGCTACACTCATAAGCACCCTTTAATCCAGCAGCATCAAGTGGAAAGGTGCTTTATAGGGCTTGTCGAGGATGTGGATAAAGCAATATCATGCACAAGGTATTTGTCTAATTTCTGGAGATGGCGTCATTCAATTTCAAGTGTAAAGAGAAGTCTTTAAAGCAAAGACAATTACCTTAAACTGCTGGTAAGACCTTATTTCCAGATGTAAATGTCCAGTAAATGAGCTTTTTGTGCATCTGAATTTCACTTACGAACTTCGACTATTTCAGTGTAAGAACAGCAATAACATTTGTCTGCAGTACTGCCAAAAGTGTGGGCTTTTACACGCATTTTACACAATCCTCCAAGATTACTGAAGGGAAATATTGAGGTACTGTCAGTGAAACGGCTTTGAAGCCTGTTTCAAATTTAGATTTTTAGAATCTGCCCTCTACTGGGCCATCTCTGCTGCACGTCCATCCCGACTGCAACACCAAGGGCAGGTGAGGTTGGGATAAAAAGCGCGGAGTACCTGGTTCACATCTCTCAATGGATCAAGGATTAAAAGATGACTGAAACCATGCTTTATATGACAGGAAAGGGCTTCTTATTCCAAGCTGGTCATTCAGTATCCCAAGAAGTGATTGCTTTTAGATTCTTTCGCCTTGTGCCTTTTAAGTCTTAGAAAGAAATGTTTTAAGGATTTAATGCTCCCTGGCAGAGTTCAGGCTCGATGCTGCTTAAAAGGAGTAAGAACTGTGGGGTTCAGAAAATCTGTCTTGAAAAATAGTTTCCCTTGGAAATGTGTTATTCTAAGTTTCAGCCTTAAACTGGAGGTTATCTATTGCAAAGACCGGAGAAGGGCCTTAGATGATGGAATAGGAATATTTTTCTGTATGTTGGTTACCAAGCTGGTTTTGTGTTACAAGGATAGTACTGCCCAAAATTGTTTCAAAGTGAAGTGCAGAGTGAAAATAAGATGTGGAAATTTTCGTCCATTTTAAAGGAATTCCTCTAAAATCAAGAACCTCAGCAGAAACTCAGCTGTTCACATCCTGTTATCAGCAAATCATTTTCCCCCACTGGTGGATGGAGACTGGAGTGGCTCACGGGGACTCCTTCAGCAACACATGGCTGATGGGCCATTTTTGAGACCACCTGTGACTCGTCACTGGCTGCAGGTGGCCAAGGATGTGACAGGGTGACACAGGGGATGAGAGAGGCTGGGATGTCCCCTTAAAGTCTGAGCTGTCTGTAGAGATAACTGCACTTGTGCTGAAGTTACTCTGGGTTCTCTCCTCATTTCCATGCTGTCCCTCATTAATACAGAGTTTGGAGTGCTGCAGCTCTGCTAAATGCACGTTCTGGGTCAGGGACTGTAAGAGGAAGATTCATGGCTGTAATTAGAGAGGCACTTTGCACATATGCTTCTGTAGTAGTAGGAAATTTGGTTAAACAGAAGAGCAGCTCTATATATTTTCAAGAACTCACAAGTGCTGTTAGGCAGAGACCTATTTATTCCTGGCACGTATTTACTCTGTGTTTTGCTCTTTGGGCAATGAATTTATGCAGAGGAGTCTGGAGGATAAAAGCAAGCAAATCTTCCCCTGGTTCCTGTATTTCCAGTGTGCTGCAGAGGACAGAGGGGCTTCCAGGGCTCAGTGTTTGCCCCACTGCCCCGGGATTCTGAACAGCAGCCTGGGTATTGCAGTGCAAGTGGTACATCAAGGGAGAATATGTGTATAAAAACGCAGAGATAGAATAAATAAGCTGAAAAAGCACTTAAAAGTCAGGTAACAAATTACTAAAATTCAAACCTGTAGCTGACTGTCAGTGCCTCAACCATCAGTCAACTGATTGAACTTTACAAGAGCTCTTGCTGAGTCCAGGATTTGCCCTCCTGTTCCCAGTGTGACTCCAGGGCACCTGGAAGCAGAGCAGCTGGAGAGCCACTGTCACTTCTGGGGCTCGCTTGTTCCTGACACATGGAATGAAGATCATGGTTTAACTGAAAACAATTTAAAATGCATGTCTTTAAATATCCTTGACATTGCACTTTAAATGTAATTGGAAACAGTAACTGTCAGCAACAAGTGAGAGGGCATTTGTAAGAGATAACCTTGATTTTGAGATATGTATGAAGTTGTAGCTATAGGAATGGTTGGAACTCAATAAAAGTTATTTATACAGCCATTCTCTGCGAGTAGCTTCCGATAACAAAGTTATTAAATTTAGCATGGTATACCAGTTGCAACACTCATTGCAAGTTATTGCCGTTGTATTATTACCCAATTAGATTTTATTTGCTGATACTCAATAACAAGATGATAGCTATCCTTTTACCTAAATCTGATATTTAACTAGTGTGGAGCTGAGCTAATACTTGTCAAGCATGATAGCTCAAATATGAAGGAGTTTTTGGAGTCCTGCACAGTGCTGGATCTTTAATTGCACATGTTCAGAAGCAATTTAAACAAAATATTAGTATTGTTCACCAAGAATCAACCCACCTCATTAGGATCTTCTCCAGGAAAACATTTAAATTATTGGTGATTCTTTTTGGAATCACTTGGAGTGCAGATGTGACGCTGTCGGAGCTGCCCAAGGTGGCTCGCAGCGCCAAGTCTGTGGCCATCCTGGAACCAGCATGGAGCGAGCCCCAGTGCGAGAGGCAAAGCTCGCGAGCAAGATGGTCCGCAGGCATGAGCAGA
>VXAZ01003885.1:758431-776264 GCA_013399875.1 Gymnorhina tibicen
GAAGAACTTTCTGGAAAGGGGAGGGGAAAGGGGTGGTGAGCACACAGGATTGACGAGCAGGGTAAACCAAATATAACAGGGCTAAACCAACTACGGGGGAAAAGCAGACTGACAACACAGATGGGATGTGTGTGTGTGCACATGGATGTTTTTGTCCTCGTGCAGACTGTGGGTAGTGTTCTGTGAGTGCAAAAGTAAGATGCATTTTGGGAGTTCAGCACTGAGTTAATTTGCTTCCCTTGGCCTCATTTGGGAAGACTGTTCAGTTAATGGAATGATTACAAAAATGCCAGTCCAATAAGAATTTACATTTTTCTCTGAAAAAGATACGTCAGTTCTAGTTATATTTGATTGCAACCAGATTGTGTTTAATTTTATTCTGTTTGGTGGTGTGGCAAGAAACCAGACTTCCTACCCTTATTTAAGCTAATCCTTGTGTTTTATGACCATGAACTTGCAAGAAAATATCTTAGCTGCAAGGAGCTCTTCCAAAACAGGAGCCTGAACAGCAGAACAGGGAAAGGAGAAAGATTGGAAGATTTGTAGTTGCTGTTGGAATTCCTGAAATGCTGTGTGTTGAGACAATATTTTATTCATCACCAAGGATAATGTGAGTCAGTCAATGGCTGCTTCTTGCTTAAAGCTCACACACATTAATTTGAAGTTTGTATAAAAGCTGATGGAGAAAGAGAGGCTTGCTAATGGAATATAAAATAAGTGAGAAACAACAACTTCCAGACAGCTTTTTCTGCCTTGGTTGATGGTTAGAGTAAAACAGGGATGTAATTTAACTAAGTGTGCAGCTTGAACAGGTATCTACGTGACAGGATAAAATGCTGAAATGAAGCAAGTCAATAGAGAGCTCTGACTGATCAAGGCTCCAGTGCAGCAGCTGAAGTAGAATTTAGTGAAAATGCACTATAAATACAATGTTAGACAAGCCTGTTAAGATCCACTGAATAATTAGCCTCAAGAATTTTCAGGTGCTGAAAGGAAAGAAAAGCAATGTTCCCTTTTTTTTAAGAAATAATGAACACCCACAAATAGTTTTTACTGACAAATATAAGTAAGCACATCTTCAACAATCATGGCTAATAATTCAAGGTGAATTTTGGGAATACAAAAGAGGATTATTTTAGGGAAAAAAAAATTGTCCTGTGACTTAAGAAATGAATTGAAGCAAAGTAAGGCTTTTTTTTTATTCTTAGTCTACAAGTATAGCAGCGTGTGCTACAAATCTGTGTTTTTAAAAAGAAATCTTCATTTTGTCATACTATGACTAAAGCAGGAGTCTGTTTCAATGGTGGAAAGCCGTTGCATTTATAGATTGAAAGATTATTAGTTACAATCTTGAGAAAAATTGGTGGGGAATGTCTGCTTAAGAATCTTTTATGGGTTTGGTAACCTGTGTTAATTTTACAAGTTTCATTACCTTGGAACAGCCAAGTCTGAAAATTCTTAGCATAAATCTTGGTGTGTTGCAGCAGACTGGAACTAACTGAACTTGGAAAGTTTGGGTTCTTTGAAAAGGTGCAGGGTATTAGCTGACTTTTTTTATATCTTGAAAAAGATAATTCAATCAGATTAGAGAAATGTACCTACCTCTAATATTAACTTACGCTTAAAGCAATAAAATGTTAATATTGAGCTATTGAAATAGTGACAGCTCAGCTGTCAGGAGCAAAAGTACATTCTTGGTAATTAAATAAAGGACATACGTTTTTGCAAGGCATGTTAGATGAATCATCCTTGATTTGGACATACACATTGAAACAAATGCCATTTAGTGTTAGTTTTAGTCCTAGGATACTTCAAAGTGGTTTCACTGCTCCGTGGTGGATTATGAGGTACAGAATTAGTAATGAATGTCTGAGCTGGTCTAGGGCTCAAACGATGAGACATGGAGGCAAGATTCAGCAAAGAGAAACCTGTAATGATGAATTTTAGGAAGAACTCAGCTTAAACTGACAAGTTCAGTGAATGGAGCTTAAATACTCATTCCATGCATATCAGGATCCACAATGCTTGCTCTGCTCCGTGGGATTAGGAGCAGAACTGATAAATTCTGTCAGGCTCTGGTGCACATTTGGGACCAACACTTTCTGCAGGGAAGTGCTGGGAGAAGAACTTGCTATTACTGGGAGGGCACTTGAGGTGTTTCACCTCACAAAGCTTCACCCGTCTGTTGCTGGAGATGTTTCTCGTGGACACCACACGTGATCCTTTACTCAGGGGAAGCAATATTTTGGTTGTAGCAAGGTTCCTATGCAAGGAACATCCAACTATTGATCTTATCCGTGCATGGGGGACGTGTGTGCATGGAAACTGTGCTCATAGCTGCTTCAAAACATGGGAATAGATACATAACACTGAACCTGCAAAGATAGCAAGGGCACAGGACAAAAAATTGGGAAAAAACATAAAAAATTTTATATATATACATACATATATATATATGTAGTTAGTATGAGTATCTTCCTTAATGGATTGATAGCACTTGAAATCACATTGCTCGTTTTGAATCAAGAAAAGCTTTTCTAAACTGTATTCAGGATTTTCAAGGATTACATTGATTTAGGGGAAAAACCCCCAAAGCCTATACATTTTAATTCTAAAGAGAAATAACTGTCATTGCTGTTCTTAAAAGTAAAGACCAGCTTTCTGTATGCTCCCCCTCTAATCTGGGTTGCCAGGACACAGGACATGCAAAAAGAATGAAATTTAGTCAAATCTAACAAGAATGCTTCAAACCTTGCCCAGGCAATTGTTACTGGTATCTCAGAGGACTGGCACCTTCCAGAGTGTAGATAAAACTCTGCTCACATGTAAATTTAGCAAGACTATGTCAAGAGTGAGATGACAAGACAAGAAACAGAACTGTCCTGTGGTGGGTGAATCATTCCTCAGCCATGGGGGCTGACACTTGCAGCAGAAACCAAACCACACGCAGGGATGTATTTGAGGCACTGGAGAAATCAGTGATGCTTGTTTCTAAACCCCAAACACCTGCGTGCCTCGAGAGAAGCACTTCTGTGAGCCCCAGCAGCTGAGAAGCCTGGGATTTGAGTTTAATGGTTGAGTGACTCACCTGAATTTGCGCAAGGTCTGAGCTCGGTTCTTAAACAACTGACATCAGAAAAGGAAGTTATGAATGCCTGACTTCAGAGTTTATTCCTTATTACACGCTGGAGAACCTATTCCCCAGTTACTCCTGGTGTAGATCCTCCGTTAGCTCATGAGGCATAAAAAATGATCAAAGCTTTCTGTGCAGTTTGAGGAGTCAGAGTATCTTTGTCTCCCTTGCAGAGTCTGAGTTTAAATACACCCTGAACACATGGTGCCCTTTGACTCAGTAAAGATGACTTTCCTTTCTGCAGAAACCTGTTCTTTTAAAATCTGTGGATAGAGAACAAACATTTGGTTAGAATAATAAAGTTCTCATTGAAATTGGCCAGTTGCAAGAGCGGGTTGATGTGCACATGTCTGATGTCTTCTGCCTTCATCTTTCTGGAAGGACTAGAAAGCACTTAAAGGACTTACTACTCTTCCTGAGTGAGGAAGTTCCAATATTTTTTGATTTATCCCATCTTAAAGCAACTCAGCACAAGCTTTACATACACATTTTTATTCTTCACTCTCTCCCACTTTCAGAAGAATATACAATAAGATTTCTCAGGAATTTGCTATATGAATTCTACAGTCTGAAAAATAAGTTACAAATGGATTTTTATACAATAAATCCCACACTAGGAGTTACCTTAATGAGCCAAATGCATCTTTTCCTGCCCTGGTAAACAGGATTGTCTTTGGAAGGGATGAGAATGAATGATCAGAAACAGTGGTGGGTTAATTTGTGGAATTTTATGGTTCATAAGCACGGCCTCATCCTAACAGCATTTGTTTTTTTCTTTACTTGCTTTGCATTTTGTGGGTTTAAGATAAAAACTGACAGACTGAATCTTAGCTCTCATGAAAGTTTCAAAAGGATGTTTACTAAAAAGTGTTTGTGCTTTCTTAACTTTTGCCCCTTTTGTTGTTGTTTGGGGGTTGTTTGCTGTTGTTTGGTTTTTGTTTTAGTAAATGAGAGGAGTAAGTACTTCTTTTAGGGAGAACAGCGGAGCGGATCAATGAGACTGATGTTCTCATTGTCTCTATCCCTTTCCCACTTTGGGATTGCTGTAAATGCCTGATCAAACTACATCTGCTGCTCTGTTTCTTGGGTGTGTTCAGAACCGCGGGACAACTGCTGAGGCTGCTCACATCAGTGTTTCTTTATCCCTTTTTAGAATTACTGTGTTTTTTATCTGGTGAGTCTGTGAGAGTTTGACATTGGATGACTTTATAAAACATTCAACTAATTGGATTTGTTAAAATAAATAAATCAAACACTAATTGGAATGTGCCCTGCCATTATTTTTGCTTACTGAATTAGATATTATGGCGTGAAGTTCTTTTTATCATATTTGTGCACTTATTTAAACACCCCCCTGGCGCACACTTCTGCAAATTCAATTATATATTCAAAGGAGCCATTCAATTTATGCAAGGCTGGTTTACATTTAATCCAGGGGCAAATCTCAGTAACTGATGATAGGTCTGCTCAAGATTAATTAGCATCACTCAGATGAGCAGTGGCATTGTTACGAGCCTGCAGTGTAAAACAAGGGATATTTTATCCTTCCTACGTGAGCCATTATTTGCTTCAATATGACCCCTTTCAGGAAGGGAAAAGCTTTCTTGTTTAGATTTCATTTTGAGAAAAGGTTTCAACACCACCTGTGTTATCCAACGCCATCAAAGCCATCTCCATTCCCTCTTCGGCCCCACTGAGCAACTGCATTTGTTTAATTTTTAGCCAAGCAGGAAAAAGGCTCCAAAAATCCCAATTTGTTTTCAAAAAATCCTTATTCTTGTTAACAATTATGAATACCCAGAATCCCATTTTGGTGACTGTGTAAATGGTGTCATTTTCCTCAAGCTGCCCTGTGATATGTGGCTGAAATGATAACATGCAAACCTGGTAACTGAATTCATCCAGTGCTCTTTTTTGTTTTCCCTTCAACTCGAGGATTATTTTTTTCAATGTTAATGAATAGCCCTGTTCTCCCTCCAAGCAGTCAGATTTCAGCAAGGGATGATTTTCTGTGGGGATGGATCTAACCTCTTCCTATCTTTATGTTCCATCATGTTTGGGTGTAGCTCATATCTAAATATCTGCATAGGTGAAGTGTCTTAGGAAATGTTGAATATTAAGCTTATGCTGACATCAGTGAAAATAACACCTCTGCTTGTTACTATTCCTACTTCAGTGAACTCCTAAAATCTCTTAATATTCTGAACCTGGCTGCCTGTAAGTGAAGCTGCAATGCCACATCTGCCAACTTTTGCAGAATTTAGGGGCCACCACTGATGTCTTTGCTTGGCAGGTATGGACACAAGTCACTGTGGCCAAGTGGCTTTACCAAGGACTGGATATAAGGAAGAATTTTTTTACTATGGGTGTGGGGAGGCCCTGGCACAGGGTGCCCAGAGAAGCTGTGGCTGCCCCTGGATCCCTGGCAGTGTCCAAGGCCAGGTTGGACGGGGCTTGGTGCAACCTGGGACAGTGGAAGGTGTCCCTGCCATGGCAGGGGGTGGGACTGGATGAGCTTTCAGATGCCTTCCAACCCAAACCATTTTGTGGCTCTGTGACTGTTAGCATAACCCCTAAATCTGTGATATTCTGATACATTGTACTGCTTTCACTTCCTGAAGTTTCTTTCCTGATCCATAATACAATATGCACTGCAGTAGTGCAAAGAGAGGAGCTCTTGGCTTTTTGGCTCACAAGGCACTGTGGCTCTGGCTCCCAGCTGAGCCGTTGTTTCGTTTTTGATTCTGCTCTCAGTTGACACACCAGAGCAGGAAGCTGGTGGGCACTGCCCCCCTCCTGGTACCCAGGATTCACACAGGCAATCTGCTTGTCTGAGCCCTTAAAATCGACTCCAGCTTTTTCTCCTTGTCCTCATTTCCTGCAAATTCACCTCCACGTTCCAATTCTGCTGCCTCTAGTAAATTAATCTTTCTGGCTTATTGCCCTGTCACTCTGTGTTTGGAGGTTTCTCCACTAACCTTTTCTTTCTCTGAAGTGTAGGTGTTTTGCTGCTACTTTTAAGGCTCTCTATGGTTTATCCTTTCCTTTCCTATTCAGCTGTACTACAAGGTTAGCTTTGACTTTCAGGCAAGGCACTTTAAACCTTCCTCAGGTGTTGTCTTGTATCAGCAGATGCTCCCAATTAATTCCCACAAGTTCTCAGTGTCCCTTTTTCAGCTTCTCACACTCCACCTTCCTCAGTGAGGATAAAATCACCTGTTTAGCTGATTACGCCAAGCCATTGACAATTACATTCCCAGTTCAATGAGCACTGCTACCCCATATTTTGCTACTGTTGCTTGTTTTGCTTCTGGGACTTTGTAGCAGCTCCTGTGCAATTTTCTCTGTACAGGACACCTCGTACAGCAGTCGGGCTCGAGCAGAGAAGGTGTTTACAATTCCTTCAAAGCAGTAGCTCCCAGACAGCCCCATCCGTGTGTGCTGAGCAGAGGGGGGTGGGGATGGTTTGTGTCTGAAGTTGTGCTCTGAAAGTGAATCTGTCAAAATGAGAATGCCCCGCGTGGAGGCTGAGAGCAGAGGATTTGATTTCACCTCTCGCTCCTGCTTGCTGGGATAAAGGTGACTTTCAGCTGCACTGCTCACTCCCACACAGTCAAGGATGCCTGGATCTTCCCTTAAATTTTTTTAATGAGCCTGTTCAATGTTATAATTTTGAACTTTTTCACCTAAATTAATTTTTTAAAAAATTGGGAAGCAGTTTAAGTATAATCCTGCTTGTTTTGACAGCTGGGAAGGCTTCACAAGTGCAATAAATTATAGGCAAGGATTATTACGACATTGTAAAATCATGACAACTCAGAAATATTTGCACAAACTCCTGAAACAGACAAGCTTTTAAGGGACATAAAAATCTATCAACAGATCTATTTATAATGAAAATATGTTATATATAAATTTTTTAAATTTTTGAGGTCAGGCTTGCTCTTGTTAAAATTTTCTTTAGCAACAGAGTATTTTGGGATGTCCAGTACCCCACCCAACAAACCTTTCTAGAATATACTTGACTAGAAGTGTTTGGTGAAGTTCTGTGGAACCACTTAGAAAACCAATTGCAATTGGAGTGTCCAGAGAATCATGTAAGAGAATAAGGGATTGATAAATATTAATGACATGAAATACATTTGTAATTTGTGAGGAGTTCCATAGGAACTGAGAAGACGTTTGGGCTTTCCAGAGAGATAGAGAATATGGGTGAAAACTAAAGAGGTCCTTAATGTCTCCATTGTTGGGTAGTATTTTATTGCAAAAGAACCACATGTCAGTGATATATCAGCTGTTTATTGTGAGTGGGGGCAGTGCAGCCTGTGGGAAGGAGTGAGGAGTCAGGATTGTCTCTGTCCATACAGCTGTGATGGGTGTCAGTGGCCTTTGGCAGCTTGGCTAGCAGAGCAATCAAGTGTTGCCCTGAGTGCGGTGCAGCCCTGGCATGTTAGATGTGCCCAGTTGCCTGTGGAGGACTGGGATCTGCAGAGAAAAGTGATCCTTTCTTCCCTAAGAGGAAACCAAAGCTTTATAGAGACACTGAGCATGATTCAAGTCTAAAGTCAGGGACCCAGATCCCCTGATCCAGTGGATCCAGTAAGGAAATACTTTGGCAGGGTAAGTTGGGTGGAGGTGAAGAGGAATGTGCATGAGGTCCCAAGGGACACCAGTGTAGGAACATCCTAGGGCATAAACTGTCTCAGTTCCTCTGTGTGACCCAAGTTTCAAAGATCTGCACTGCAATACAAAATTTCATTCCACAGTTCCTGGATTTCCCTTGATTCATAAGTGTTCAGACAGCTGCCAAATTATTTATGAGAGTTAACTTCTTCCAAGTATTTCAGGAATTGCAGTGAAGATCTTTTAGTCAACAGTCTGGAAGGTGTGAATGCCAGTCAGCATCTGCTGCTTCTTATTCTCTTGTTCAGAAACTGCAGGGCCATGCTCTAAAGTATTGACTTGAAAGACTTTGAGGAAGCTCCACGTGATGTTTAAGAGATGGTTAAAGCCAGGTTAAAGATGATCAAAGCTGAAAAGCAAAAAGAAGTGAGGGTTCACTGTAGGACCAGTAATTCTATGCTTGTTTGCCATTTGCATTCGTCCTTCTATTTTCCTTTTTTTTTTGTTAATGTCTTGGAGGTTTATGCAGATATTCCTGCATGGGGGTATCCTGTACAGTTGTCCTAGAAAATAACAGGTTGAAATAAAGGGGACTGATCTAAGAAACAGTAGTGTGGAGGGAAGAAAACAAGGGCTTCCAGTGCATATAAAACATGGAAAGTACAAAGATACTTTCTGGACATCACCTTTGGAGCTGCATGAAAAATAATGTTCAGGAAATTAGTTTTATTTATTTTTATTTCCTGTGTGAGCTTGGGTACAAGATATCTAAGTAAATGATCTGCCACAAAGAGAGAGAATTAATCCAGAAATGTTTTCATTTTTCTTGGTTTTTAGGTGGTTGTTCATTTGATGAGCACTACAGTAATTGTGGTTATAGCGTCGCCTTGGGAACCAATGGATTTACTTGGGAGCAGATCAATACCTGGGAAAAGCCAACAATGGATCCTGCTGTCCCAACTGGTGAGTAAGGAGCCTCACTAACAATGATGAGATGCAATTCTTGGAGAGAATCAGCTGTTGTTCCTACGTATGTGTGTACTGGCTCTGGGTACACACAACAGGGGAGCAGGATTTTATTCAGCGATAAAAAGTTAATTTTGTGTTCAAAATAATCTGACAACAGAATTCAGAGATGTGAGATGGCTTTTTGCAACATTTGCCATTGGATATCCTTGCAGAATTGTTTTGCATTTCTTATTCTTATTTCTCATTTAGCACAGAGGAAATGTTTTGGATATAAAACTCTAAGGTTTGGCCAGCTTTTGGCGTGTTTCTGGATGAGAGAGTTGTCTGGGGAGGTTCATGTTGGACAGGTCAGAAGAAGTAAAGCTTTGAAATGCGTGGAAGTATTGGACATTCCAATTATCATTTAAATTTCAGCTGATTGCTTTAAATTCCAATTTTGAGAAAGACAAGAAAGTTCCTAGAGAATTACTTGTGGTAGCTAATGCTTGTTTAGGCTGGGACTGGAGAATTTTCATAGGCAAAAAAACGCATTTCCAGCAGAGAGAATTGCCAGAGTTTCTAATTTATTAATATGTACTGAGTATAGTGTAGACTTTCAAGTGATTGTTGGAATATTCTTAGAAGAACTCATGGTGGTGATAATTTCCAAGTTTTGTTTTTCATTGGAAGTTACCATTATGCTTTATCTGGGAATTAATTCTCTAGCTTTAAAGTGCTGTGGAATGCTTTGCTCACATTGAAAAAGAACTTGATTTAAGAAAACATTTTAAAGTTCACAAAAAATCCTACTTTGTCCATGTTGATTGCCACCTAAAATAGCAATACAAGTCTCTTTCAGGCACACAGTGGCAAACAGACCTCACCAGCCAGTTAAGACTTTGATTGCACTCCTAAAAAAAGAAATATTTGTTCTGGTTAGTGCATTGCACTGTGAGAGCATGAGCTCTGTGGAAGAAGTGGAATATAATGTTGTTCAAGACATATTCTTATGCCTGTAATTATTGGGATAAGAGACTTGTAATTGCTGGCTGCCTGGCAAGGACACGGTGTGGAGCTGAGACAGCAATAGCTCCGTGCCACAGCCACTGACAGACAGCCCAGAATTCAGCCCTGGGTGCTTGTCAGTAAAAAGCCAGCACAGGAGACACCAGCCTGGCTGGGCTTCCTCCAGCACTGAAAGCTGTTTAATTTCTGTGGGTTTGAAATCATTTCATCGTTGGAAATTGTTCAGAACAGGAACCGTCAAAGTGTGTCACACCTGGTATCACTTGGTTTGGCTGTGGCATCTCCAAAGGAGTTAATTGTGGAAGTTGCAGATTTTTGGTCCTGTCTGTAAGAGTGGATTTCATGATTTTGTGTATTGTGTTTTAAATGATGACAGTTTTATCTCTGGGGCTCCTCTGCATTTGGTTCATTGTTGTGTCCTTATTTTGTGTCCTTGGCAAAGACGAAGCTAGAGGGACATGGCAGATCTTTGAGTTAACTGATCCCAGAGTGAAGGAGTAGGAATTTACACAGTTTTAATGCAATTGAGAATCTGGAACAAAAGGGGAAAGTTTATATGGCTTGCACTGGACGAGCTCAATACTTTGTCAACTCTAAACGTTAAAGTAAACCCCTCCTGGCCTCCTTATGAAGGTGTATTGTCATCTGAAATACCCTGGAACCATGGAGAGATCAACAGAAATCCCAGAGCTGGAAAAGACCTCTGAGGTTATTGAGTCCAACCATTATCCCATCACTAAACCATCTCCCACATCTATGTGTTTTATGACCACATGTGCCACATCTCCTTGTTTTATGAACACTTCCAGGGATGGTGACTCCACCACTTCCCTGGACAGCTGTTCCAGTGCTTGACAACCCTTTCAACCAAGAAATTTTTCCTAATACTAATCTAAACAACAATAGACAAGCAGCAGCCTGGAGTGGCATGATAAAAAAACCCAAAACAGCAAGCCAACCCAAAAAAACTAGCAGCCCCAAACAAACAACTCCGTATACACAAAAACCCCATGCCAACCCCAGAACACCACAATGTAGTTTCTCCAAATACTTGTGGTTTCCCCCTTTCCATGATATCTGGTATAATGAAAAAATATCTAGAGATACTCCAGCAGCTGCAAATTTAATAAAGGTTAGACCTCAAACAACAAAATGCAGAAAAATTTATGGAACTAAGAGGCAAAGGTAAAGCAGCCATCAAGTGGGAAAGTGCTGATAAATAAGATGGAAAAAGGTTTTAAGGAGCATGAGAGGAAATGAGTCAGTTCCTGATGCGACTGATTGATGCCACAGGCCTGTTCACAGAGAATAAAAGGCAAAATCAGTAGGTGCAAGATCATCTACAGCAGCAAATGGGTACAGAAGGGCCTGGTGTAACAAACCCCACGTTTTGAAGAGCTGTCCAAGTCATGCTAACCTTGGAATAAATTACGGTGTTCAGTCAGACTTCCTGAGGCTGGTGGAGAGTTTTGGAGCTATTATTGAGAGTCTATTGCTGACTAGAATTGTGGTGTTTTTGTTGGTTACTCTTTGAAAAGCTGTTTGGTGGGAAAAAAAGTTGTTTACTTAAAATTCATGTCGTGGCAAAGCCAGGTGGATAAACTGATGAACAGCATGTTCCACTCCTACAAGCAGGGACATCTTTAAAGCTGGAGTCCTAGAACATGTGGTGGTTGACTTTCCATTCCACTGAATTTCTCTGCTGCAGCTGAGGGCAGCAGGGTGTAAATCCACTGAGCTGCAGGGTGTAAGAGGTGGTGACAAAGATGTGTTCATGGAATAAGCATCCAGAGGCACGACAGAGCACGGAGAGCGATGGCAGGAGTGCCAGCAGGGCTCTGGGAATGCACCAGTAAAGCAGATTTTCTTTGTTGGGATGGTATTTTAAACACTGCTAGGATAAAATACCACATTGTGGAAACGGTAGAAACAAAAAGCGAGCAGGAATTAGGTTGGTTCAGTGATACTGAGTCAGTCTGCAGTGCTGGAAGCATGGCCAGCCCCCAGCTGCTCAGCCCTTTCCTCTGGAAAACGTTTGGGCTTTCCTAAGTACCAGCAGATCCCTTTGAATTCAACCAAGCCACAGAACTGTGGCCTCCTGAATGCTAATAATGCTGTCTAGCACTTTCTAAAGTCCTTTTCACTGCTAGATCTCAGAGTGCTCTTCAAAGGGGGTCAGTACCATGAATGAGAGCCCGAGTCCCCAGAGCTGTGTAATTCTCTGCTGACACGCTGCTGCAAAGGTCTCTGCCCAGGGATTTCTTTCCAGTCTTTATTTTTTTAATTAAAATGTCAAAAAAAAAAAAGGCAATTAAACTGCTCCATTAGCAGTGTAGACGTTTGTAGGCAATTTGTTTTACTCCGTTGCTGGCAAATAAACTGTTTCCCATGAATTCTATGATTAATTCCTTAGGGCTGGAAACAGTGTTAATTGGGGGATTAAGAACCAGATGTTTGTTGTTCTGAATAAATGTTTCAGAAACGTGGAACACATGAATTGTAGTATCCAACCCCCAGACTTCAGTGGGACTGTCGTTCCACCTCCACAATGGCAGGAGTGATTATAACAAAATATTCTTTAGCAGATGGGTGTTTACTTAAGCCTGAATACCCTCAGTGATGAGTATTCTGCAGCTTTTGGGCTGCTTGTTCCACTCTTAGAATTATAAAGGTTCTCAAACCTTCATTTTCCTTCCTGTGGCTTCAACTCTTTCTTTTTTTTTTTCCATTTTTGAATAGGGAGAATAATTAGTTGTTGCTCTCTTATAACCTCTCTTATACAGTTGTCTGCAGTTAAATCTTTATTCTACAGGACTAAATGTTATCCAGTCCTTTTAACCTCTCTTAATTATCTTGTTTCCTTCCCTGTGCCTTCAGTCATTATTTTCTTACCTTTTTGGGGGTATTTGTCTG
Source organism: Gymnorhina tibicen (assembly GCA_013399875.1). Lineage (NCBI taxonomy): Eukaryota > Metazoa > Chordata > Aves > Passeriformes > Artamidae > Gymnorhina > Gymnorhina tibicen. The sequence continues at coordinate 771,075 of VXAZ01003885.1, forward strand.
AAGCTGTGCTACCAAGCAAGGATTCAGCACTCTGCATGGCAGTGCTGGCAGGACACAAGACCAACCCAAACCAGTCTGGGATTTGACGAAAGTAGGACTTGAGCTCTTTTGTGGGTCTTTTTTGAGGCAGATGCTTGGTTAGCACAACAAAGAAATGTGTTTAAATCAACCAGGCAAAGGTACTGCTCTTATTTCCCATGTCACCACATTGCAGCATTCCAAGGAGCTGGGACCTGGCTGCTCTTGCAGCAGTTGCAAGAATAATGTTAATAATGAAAGTATTTAACATTTAAAGTTCAAAGTATTTTACTATCATTTGCTAATTAACTCCAATGGAGACTTAACCAGGGCTGACTAGACTGAAGTAATTACTTTAATTGTATTAAATATGATTCTATCTGAATGCAAAGGCATCGTGTCTTGTGCATGTGTGCAGCTGCATTCTTTGCTGTTAGATTTTGATCCCGCGTTTACTCTGTGAAGTTTTCCTGTTCCAATTTAGCAGATAAATAACCACACAGCGGCTGAGGGTCTGGCTCCACCTGCCTGACTGCTCGCTTCTTTTCATCTGTGTAGCACTTGGAGCAAGTGCTACTTTGCTTTCACAGAAATAAACAATAATTCTTCCAATGGAGTACATGTACAAATGGAGTACATGTGCATATAAACATAGATCTGCATCTCTGCGTGCTCCATATCACTGCTGCTTCTTGCTCAATTGCTTTCCAACTGGACATTGCTTGTCTAGGAAACAGAAGTGTAGGTATGAAGAATACATGGGTTAGCACAATGTTTGGAATAAATGATGGTATTCAGAATGGCATCACTTGTATGTTAGCAAGTGCAAATGGCCTCACTTTGCATCCTTAGTCCACAGAGTCCAGAAGTTTTCTGCAAAGAGCAACTGGACCTGTTGTTGTTGAAGGGTGATTTTGTGACAGAAATTGGTGCATTTTTATCTCACATGGAATCATTTAGGCTGGAAAAGCCCTCTAAGATCATCAAGTCCAACCATTAACCCAGCACTGCCAAGGCCACCTCTAAGCCATGTCCCCAAGCACTACATGACATGTTTTCTGAATGTTTGCAGGGGTGATGCCCCTGGGCAGCCTGTTCCAATGCCTGACCACCCTTTTGGTGAAGAAATTTTTCCTGATAACCAATCTAAACTTCCATTTAAATAGTGGATGTTTTGAGTTGATATTTGCAGGCACAAATGAGTGCTGAGTGTGCCCTTATGAGTCTGCATCCTGTGTCCCAGTGAAGTGAACCCAGCTCGAGCTGTTCAGGGTGTGCAGAGCATCACCTCCCTTGGATGCACGGCACCACCTCACTGAGAAATCATAGCAGAATTTCTGTCTTTCCTCTTGCAGCAGAGATCAGGGATGGGAGACTCTTCCCACACCTAAAAGAGTGTGTTCCTTTGTTCCAGGAACTGGAGGAGTCTCTGAGCTTCTCACTGGAAGAACAGAAGGGTCATCATCATTAGTGTTGCTCTGTGAAACATTCATTTAGCAGGCAAACATCGAGATGTATCCAGGAATTCCAGATGGCCAAATTCCGCTTGGGCTCCGCTGAACTGAGGGAAGTTTTATGGGAGTCTAATAGGCCAAATGCTTTCGTGTGTCACCTTTCTCTTTTTGTGAGTGGCACTGTGGAGTGACAGCAGGAATGAATAATTATCAAGCAGCTTTCCTTCTGGAAGGTGATAACCCACACTGGATGGGCAGGATCCTTTAATTCTGTCCAGGAGATGAGAGATGTGAAGCTACTGCTGACCTCCAGAAAGGCCAGAGACCCTCTGGGCATAGGTCAGGCATTTGTCTCTCTTCCCTGCAGGCCAGAATGGTGCCAGCAGGAGTTAGACTCAACATTTGTAAACTTGAAAGGCGAGGCAGTAAAATTAACATTTCCCCGTGTCTGAGTGTATTAATTCTTGCTTACAAGAAAATACAAAAAGAAACTTGTTAAAGGAATAAATTAAGAGTCATCTGTGTATATGATGAATCATGATCCAGTTTTGTCTGAGAGGGAGAAAAAAATTTGGCTCAGCTGCCTTTATATATTTTTTTTCTCCAAAAATATTTTATGCAGGGGAAATTACTAAGAATGAGTCAAATATGTTTCTCTCCACTCTTTCACTCCCATACAAGTAAATAGATTAGTCTGTAGCTTGCTAATGAACTCCAAGTAATTTCTCAGCTGTTAAGGTCTAAAGAGAAAGGGATCTCTGGAAAGTTTCCCCAATGTGTTTTTATTTTGCTATTTACTCTGCAGCCTCCTGTCTGTGTTTTGGGACTCTTTCTTGTTAGCTGTAAATAATTCTTCCCCATTTCTAGAACTCCATCCCTGTTTGATGCTAACCTGAGTTTTTTGGGATTGATTGCAGGTGTTGGGTTTATTTCAGTGGATGTGCATGCCAATGTTGAGGTTTCCAGGAAAGTGCGCTGTTTTGACCTATTTATGAATGTAGCTTTGGGAGGAACGTAACCTTGCAGGCAATGAGAGGGGTGTTTTTTCTGCACTTACAGCCTTCAGTTGCTCTGTTTTACTCTCTCCAGACCCTAAGCCATTCCTTTATCTCATTCTGTAATGAGCCCAGCACCAGGATTTAGCTGTCCCTTGGAGGAATGTGTTGTCACCCATATTTGTTTACTATCTCGTGTTAGGTCTGGGTTGTCAGTAACTAAATCCTACATCTATATGCAGACAGTTTTGCTTATTCAGCCACAAAGGCCATGAGCACTTGTGCACAGAACTGATTTCATACAGGTAGCAATTTAAACCCATTAGTTTTAAGAGTGTTTCTTACCAAATATTTTCTTTGTCTTGTGTTCCTATGTTCTAACATCAAGTAAAACCTTTCCTTTGGGATGGAATAGAATTGGGGAGGGACAGTTTGACCTAAGCTTGTGGGGAAATTGCAGACCTGTAAATTAAGTATATCACACTTGGCTAACTAAATACTTGCTTTTATTCAATGATGTAAGAAGTTGATTTAATTAAGACCATCTACCTCTCCAGAAGACTTCCGCTGAAAGGAGGTTACATCCCAGTTTTTAATTCTGTGTCATTCCCATGGTTAAGGTGAGACAGAATTTCTCCTCGTGCTGTTGTCAGAGGTCAGCAGAACCATTCTTCCACTTAGACAGAGGTGTTTTGGTACTGAAACCACTCTTAGCAAGGATGTGCAGCCGTCAGTGAGCTCACACGGTATAAAGAAATGATATCAAAGATCAGAATGGCTCCTAGGAAGTGTTTTAATGACCCTGAAGTGATTGCTGTCTGCTGGGAACGCATGTAGTTCCTGCACCTTGATGTGTTAAATGGTACATTTGAACTGTTGTCAGTCTCTTCCTGACCTTTTCCTGCGAGAGCTTCCACAAACAGAGCTGTTTGTGAGTGTCAGGACCTTTCCATTATCACCATTAGTGGGACCATGACACTTTTGAAGCACTTCCACAGCATCACTCAGCGTCGCCCTGAGAGGAAGGACAAGAAAGCTGCTGCTGTACTCCTTTCTCCTGCATGGTTTCAGCACTGAAACATTAATTTTTCTCAGCACCTGTTGGCTCTATCAGGAATTGATGCCTCTCAGCATCTAAGAACGCAGCCTGTATTTATTTATAACGTGTTATTTTGAGCTCTGGTAGGACATGCTGTCCAGATGCTAATGTGTTAAAACTGGTTTTTGTTTGAGTGCTAAGTTAGGGAATTTTATAGCCACACCAGTGGAAAAATATTTCTCATGAACAGCTTCAAAATCTTCAGGAGTGGGGATATAGAAGAAAGAGGGGTTTCTTCCAAATAGATGAAATGTAATTTAAATTCTGTTGAAATAAATGTGGTTGCAGGAGTAAACAAGGTGCGTAGGTAGAATGAGGGATGGGGAAGGTCTTTCTGACAAAAGTTAAATACTAAAATTTAAAAATGTGAAGTTAGTGGATATTAAGGAATAGAAGAAAAGCAGTGACTAAATAGGAGCAGAAGTTTTAGGAGGAATAGCTAAATTCTAGTGCTTTTGAAGGAACTGACAGGATTAGGGATGTTGCAGGTCTAGTGAGGGCTGAGAGATTTGTAACAACATTTGAAGAGTGAATTTTTGAGTAGACAGGATTCTGATTTTATTTCTTTTTTTCCTCCCATTAAACTGTGAACCTGCTCTCCACTGGGTATTTTTCCTTTTTCCTGGAAGGTTTGTTAGCAGGCTAGAGATGTACAGGTCAACAGGAAAGAAGTTCCAAAAGGAGAGGGACCTGAGAACCTGCATGGGGCAGATGGCCAAGTCAAGATAGACCAGATGGGAAAGAGGGAAGGAGAAGGCCACGAATGAACAGACAAATACTGACAGATAAGGATTTACAAAAGGAAATGTTGGCGAAATCAGAGGCAAAATTCCTCCTCAGCACGATCCAAGAAGGCAACTGAGGGATTAAACAGGGATTCAAGGCAGAGGGTGGGCAGAACACAGGAAAGGCAAGAAGTGTTATGAAGGTTGTTGCTGAGCTCCGTGTGAGCCTTGGTAGCTCTGAGTGAATTTTAAGCTTTTTGGAGTTGTTTACCATGGAGTCAGTGGAATTCTCCTGAAATCCTTTAAATTCAGTGGGAGCTGGGTGTAAGCTCTTAGAGGGACTCTGTGCTGCAGTGCACTGCCTGGCTAATGCACTTTTTTCCCCCCCATTTGTCTCTTTTGCCCAGTGAACTTTCTTTTTTTCATCTTTCTTACTTTTTTTGTTAAATTTTTACTTCTGTCACCAACCATCACACTACTTAATGGACTTGCAGCACCTGAGTACAAACTTACGGAAAAAATATCCAAGATTCCAGTGTTAAGAATTATTTACTAATGCAGTTTCTTTACCACAAGCCCTATTCAGTGTATAGTGAACTAAGTGCAAGTCTTTCTGCCAGCTTCAAAATAAACAGGATGGAGACTCATAATGAGCAGATTTTCAGATGCTTTACTATTTAATTAGAAGGATACAGATTGTTTGATGGAATGATAATAACAACCTCTGATCACTGGTTCCAGTGAGAACTGTTGCTGTTGAGAATTTGTGGGGGAAAGAGAGTTCTTTTTCATGCTTAGGAAATATTAGCATTTGCTATTGCCAGTATCAGATATTTAGTGAGTGTAATTTGGCACATGAAAAATGCTGGCTTTTAAATCTCTTTTCCAAAAGTCATTTA